>APFE031557916.1:234430-269581 GCA_000404065.3 Pinus taeda
CTCCTCTCTTGATGGGATAAGTTCCTCTATCATAGGGATGCATGAACCATCTAGAGGTGCTCAATACACGTCAAACATTCTTCTAGAAAGCTCTAGAAGTGACCACAAGTAACTTTTTTAATATGAAACTCATGCCTTTTGACCTTTACAGGAGTATGCACCCTTCCCTTGACTTACAGAGCGTACAAGTACGCAGGTACAATGAGCTTGGGATGTGTACACGCAGGCAAGGTACAGAGAACCTGCGTACCCAGAGATAAACATGATTTTTAGTGACTTTCTCTCTTTTTTGAAGTTTGACATGAAGAATAGAGGTATAAGGCTTGACAAGGAGGATAATATGAGTATTGATGGAGCCATATTAACTGCAGATAGTCATGGTGACAAATTTCAGTGTAACAGATAGAAATCATACATGCTTGTAGACATTGTTACCCAAAAAAACACTTTGAAGCCAAACTGAACAATTTTGAAGAATGAATAAACCACATAACCGTTTTGTTGCTCTGTGTCTTAGCCTTTCCTTGTGGCCTTAGCAAATCATTTGTCTCCTTAGACGTGGCCCTACCAAATCAATGTCTCCTCTGATGCAACTTTAGCATATCAATGTCTTGGCACTCAAAGTGCATTCAAGATAATGAAATTGAAGCCAATGGTTATGGTGCTCGAGAACAGAGACGTTGTTCCGTTGAGTGAAATGACACAAGAACCTACCAACTATTAGAAGATTTGTTAAAATATCCAGTAGAATATACAATAAATGACTTGATTGAAAAGAATAATTATAATAGATATAATAATAAGCCTTACATGTTCATTGTTGGTGGAAGGTTCATCAAAGAAAGATAGTGTGCTACATTCCTTCATGAAGCACTGATTGATTGAGCTATTGAGAAATTATGTTTTCTATTGGTGGAAGGATCATCGGAGAAAGGCAATGCCCTACACTCACTCATGAATAATTGAGCGATTAATCCACTGAGTGATTAAACCATTGAGTGATTGAGTGAGGGTTTGAATAAAACCTTTCCTTACACATTCCCTCACAAATGAAGGATTTGTTTATTGATTGATGGATGGGTGCAATGGAAGGATAGATATATTTAGAAGCCTCACATGTTCGTTGTTGGTGGAAGGGTCATAGAAGAAATACAATGGCCTTCATTTCCTCATGAAGAATTAATTGATTGAGCCATTGTGGGTGAAAATGTGAAGTTGAGTTACACTTTTGTGAGAAACGCCTCCGAAACATTTCCAGCCTCATTTTTTCGGCCGAACAATTTTTTTTTTTGGCCGAATTCCCTAAATTTATTCAACCAAACTATTATACAAACATTCGACCAAACTTTTGGTCATTTAGACTAACGTCAATTGTTAAACTAAATTTTTGTCAAAGTTGAAAAGTCGGCAAAAAAATTGTTCGGTCGAAAATATTGTTCAGTCAAACTAGTTGTTTAGAAGAACTAGGTTTTTTGGCCAAATTATTTATTCAGCCAAAAAAATGTTTATATATATGTCGAGCCATACATTGTTGTGAAGTTTTTAGCTCTGTTTATTTGTCTGTTGTGTGAAATTCAAGCACTGTTGCTTTATGTTGTGTGATCTGTTGCCGAGAGTTGTTGAGTTGTGTGGTCTGTTGTTGAGCATTGTTGTGTGGTATTTTTCCAAGCGTTGTTGTGTGGTTGTTTTCCAAGCTTTGAAACCAACAAGGTGATTGACACATTTTGTTTTCTATGAATTTTTTAATTTAGTCAAATATTATTTATGATATTTGTGTAATTTTTTTGTTTTTGTTTTTGCAGCATGGAATATTTCTCAGTCTTCTCGTCGACCCTCATCACTGAAATATTTCTCTCCTTGTTGCCAAAATATTTCTCTTCTCTTCCACCCTCATCGCTAGAAGCTCCTCGCCTGGAATAGGTAAGTCATCATCGCTAGTAAATTCTTTTGGTAGAGAATAAGCTCCTTGTATCCAATAGGAAATTAAGCCAAGCAGTAAAGGTTGTTGTTATGACTACCATCATTGGCTCTATTCATATCTCCTATTTCTCTTTTCTTTTATACCAATTTTCTAATGGCAATGAAATCTTGTATTTTTCCCTTTTTTAATGATAATGGACATCCCTTGTTCCTCCCATTTATACCACTAAAAAAATAACAATATCAAACAAAATTCCCGGTGTTTGCTAGAAAAGAATTGCGAACGTAATCAATTTGAAAATCTTCTCCTCTATGAACCATATGCACCCATCCTTTTTCCAACATCATAGGAACATCATTCTTTGTTAGGTTGGGCCTTATGATTATAGCATCTCCACTTCTCATGACTCTGCCCAAAAATACATTAACATAAAATATATGTAAGTGGATAACGTTTGCATTCTCCATATAATAGTAAGAAACAAGCCTTATTCTTCCGTCATGCTAAAGATAAATATCTAACATAATGTAAGCTTAATTTGATCTAAGTGATTAGGGAAACCTAAAACCCTTGTTCATTGATATACAGGTAATGTTCAGTCTCATGTAGAAGTGCGATGAGCACATGTAACTAATTATGGAAACAACATATACAACTAGTGTTACAATAGAACTAGTAAGATTAATCATACATGAAACATAGAACCATTACCATTGTTACTTAGATTAGGTGAATAGCTCATATTACACAAAGATATAAGCTTAGTTATGATATATGTCCCATGTATTGAATATGGGAACACTGGTGATTTTTGTACACAATAGATACGGGTTAGTAAGTTGCAAGTAAATCATGTTTGATTAGAATCACAATCTTAGACCGTCATAATAGAAACAAGAAGTTCATGCACAAGCTCTAAATACACTCTCTATCTTCACTGGGATTTTAAATTCTAATCCATGTCCATCTTTTTCCTTTTCCATTCGGTGTAAAAAATTTAGTAGTTGGCTCAGTCCTTCATTCGAATCTAGGAAAATTAAATCTGCATTTATTCTAAGTTCTCCTAGAGAGAGCAATCTCTGTTTACAAAAAATAGATAAGAAATATCAATATGTCATTCAAACTTATAAGGATTGAACTTATAATACAAATATATACAACAATCAAATTTTCCTATAACCATTTTCATTACGTTTGAAAGGCTTCATGGTATCTACCCATCCATTTTCCAGCATCATAGGAACATCATTCATTGTTAGGTTGGGCCTTATGGTTATAACATATCCACTTCTCATGACTCTGACCCAAAATACATCAATAGAGAATAAATGCAAGTGAACAATGTTTGCATTCTTTGTATAACAATAAGAAACAATCCTTGTTCTTTCATCATGTTGAAGATAAAGCTTTAACGTAATGTAATCTTAATTTGATCTAAGTGAATAGGGAAACCTGAAACGCTTGTTCATTGCTATACATGTAATGTTCAATCTTATATAGAAGTGTGATGAGTACATGTAACTGATTATGGAAACTATGTATACATTTAGTGTTACAACAGAACCAGTAAGCTTAATCATACATGAAACATAGAACCATTACCATTGTTACTTAGATCAAGTGAATATATCATATTACAGAAAGGTATAAGCTTAGGTATTATATATGTCTCATGTATTGAATATGGGAACACTAGAGATTAATGTACACAATAGATATGGGTTAGTAAGCTATAAGCATGTCGTGTTTGATTAGATTTACAAGTTAGATCGTCATAACAAGAACAAGGCATTCATGTACAAGCTTGTAATACACTCTTTGTGTTCGCTGGGAGTTTAATTTCTAATCCATGTCCATATTTTTCCTTTTCCATTCAGTAAAAAGGCTTTAGTAGTTGGCTTAGTCCTTCACTTGGATCTAAGAAAATTGAATTTTCACTTATTATGAGTTTTCCTAGAGAGGGAAATATCTGTTTACGAAAAATATAAAAGAAATCTCAATATGTCATTCAAAATTATAAGCATTGAACATATAATACAAATCTAAACAATAATCAAATTTACCTGTGACCATTTTCATTGCCTTTCAATAGCTTCATGGGTGACAAAAATATCTAGCACCTCAAGCCTACCTACACATTTCAAGTGCGTCATATAGGCCCTTCCTATTTGACCTAGAGAGCCACTACAATACAATCACAAAAATATTATTATTGTGGATAGACCTTAAGTTCAATTGATCATTTGGCATGTGGAATATGCACCTATATAAAAATTTATGTTGATCATAATAAAAATGTTGGTCGTTTATTATTGGTATTAGCCTACATATTTTTCCTTATGTGTTGATTTCATACTACTGTTGTTCACATCCTCTCTTATTGAATGAACAATCCATATGTCTGGGTAAACTACTATGTATGCCTGAGGGCTTCTCCAACCACGATTTCTGTAGTTGAAAAATCACAAATAAACCATAAAATACTCTCTCAATTTTACCAAAAAATCCTTCCCAATATTACCTTAGAAAATTCTAATTGCAGGTTTATTTTTCTTTCTAAAACTACTAAAATTTTGTGTTCATTTAATAAAAAACATATTAATGAATTGAAAATATTCAAATAGGAACAAAAAATACCAAATGGATGACTTGATGCTTGGGAAACCACCCTACCAAGGCTAAACAAAATGTCTCTTAGTTTCTGATGCCCAAGTTGAAACATTTGCACAAAATAATTTCCACAATGTGATAAGAAGAATAGAGTCCGATCTACGTCGTCCTAAGAAATAAAGTCACCAGATTATTAATGCATCTGCATACTTCTACCACATTAAATCCTATCACAATTAAGAAATATTTAAATAAAAAAAGATTATCTATAGCAAGAATACAATATAGATATCATATATACTAAAAAATTAAATGTATGATTCCACATTACATACTTATAATGAATCAAAGAATATACAAATCCTCTACTAGAATTAATTGAAATAAAATTAGCCAAATGAAAAAATGGACAAAGATTATAAAAATGCTTTTCAAAAATGGATATTCTCATTTGAATTGAAATCTTACAATTACATTTACTTTCTTGGATGAATTAATTTGATTATTTGTTTGATGGTGAAGGAAAACATTAATGAGTAATTATAGTGTTTCCTTTTCTTTTCCATATTTTTTTGGTGTTTTAATTTTAATGTTATTGGGTTGCTAATTAGAGATCTCTAATTGTCTTCTTCTTTCAATTCTCCAACCATCCAACCAAGTAGAAACAACCTTTCTTGCTACCTAGCCTTCTGACAAATTTGTCTAAACAATAATCTTGCACAATCTAACAATACATGTATAAATATATTAAATTCATTTTATTGAATTTGTTTTTTTACAAGGATTAGAAAACCCATTAAACTTGGTTGAAAAATGGAACTTGTGCATAGAAGTTCCTTGTTATCCCAATCCACGACAGGAAGAGATTACTTATGTGCTATGCAATATTGTGACGAACAAATTCCTCCAAAGGAAAAGGAATGTACCTGGAAGAACAACAAACAATGAAGCATATTATATTGCATTGATAGAAGGATTAGGAAAAGCTAGGGAGTATGGATCCAATGGAATTGTAGTCTTCACCAATTCTAAACTTGTGTGTAACCAGATGAAAAGCATGTACAAAGTTAAAAAGGAGAGGTTAAAACAACTACATGGAGAAGTAAAAAATATTGTCAGTCAATTTCCACCATTTAGCATAACACATTTGGCAAATGTTAATAGGATGTCTAGCGATCTATTATATGGGGCAATGCCAATTCAATATTTGTGTGAGAAGCATAAATTATTGTTAAGAAGTTCTCCATCAATATTTATTGATGGACATTGTAAGATATCTTTGATACGTGTGTGTTTTTTAGCTATCAATGTGTCATTTTTAATGACCATGTGTTTTTTTCAATTTTATACCAAGTGTGCCCCCACTATGTAAGCACAACTTGATGAATTTGACATGTTTTAGAAAAAATTGTGTTTAATTTTCAAAATGTGCATGCTTCAACACTTGTGTTTTTAGTCTTTAAATGTTTTTAAATATAAATTATAAGACCTTAAAATGCATGATGAATTTCAAGGGTTAAATCATAAAAATGCATGAGGTAACTTCAAGGGTTATATCAATTTTACTTCATGGTTTTCTTAGATCCATAGGTCTATTCATTTGGAGGTCGGTGAGGTCAACACCATAGTGTAGGGTCAAATCAGCGTTGGGCTAGACCTCCCATTACACAAGCATTTGATCCAAATATCCAAAGGTCTAGGAGTAGTAAGTGTTGTCAACACATTTATAGCCTTGATAAGCCATGAGCTGGATATAATGATGAAGTGATAAAAAACAATATGGGTGAGAAGAAGGCAGATCTCGTGCTAAGACGATGTGTTAATTCCACTAGGGCATGACAAGGGGACAAGTAGACATCCATTGATGATGTGGCCTAACATAATTGGACAAATTTTAATGGGGATAACTTTCAATTCATAAGTTGGAATGAGGTAAACTTTATATTGTCAAAAAACTCTTGACAACCTAAACATGATCGTGACATTTGTTTTAAGATTTGAATATTTTAGGAAAAGAGGTTTTTGGTAACCCCATCTCCATAAAAAAACCTTGGGGGTTGGGTTAAATAAAACAACATCTACCACAACTGAAGATGGGATAAGGGGATAGAAGAGAGTGTTAAAAGGTGGTATTAGAGCCCAAGTTCAGCACTTAGACTAAATTGGGCCTTAAACAAGAAAATTTAGAGCTCTGTTACAAATTTATATTTAAAACAAAGGTTTAATGTTAGACCTTTGGAAACAAAATTTAGGTCAAAAAACGGATAAAATTGAAAATATTGTTTAATTGCTAAATGTGCTTTTATTATTAGACTTACAATTGATGTGGATACTAATGTTGATAAAGTGTTGATGTGATATTTTGTTTTCTAACCTACATACTGACATGGGACTTGAATTTGTAATGAGATTAAGATATGAATGCTTAAGTGTAGATATTCCAATGTGATAAGTGAATATTTTGATTTATTTATGCTTGATTTAACTAATAGTTTAGTGTATATAATACCACATAAGAAGACACAAATTTAAAGCAAGGAAATATAGGAATAAGTAGCATAATGGTATAGTACAATGCAGATAGATCCCAACATAATCAAGAAGAGGGCTCTGTTGGGAAGAGGATAGAGGAAAATTCCTTGAACTTGATGGAAACCCTCAGGCGTTTAAGGGTTGAATTAAGAATTTGTAGGGAAGACAATGAAAATATTTTCAGAGATCAAGGGAAGAAAAAAAAAGTAAATGCAGTGATTTTCATAGCTTATCAAATATGCAAAAACAAAATCAACATGAGCTTGGTGCCACCTATGTAGGTAGGCACAAATCCAAGAAAATTCCATATGAAATATGAATGCATGGATTGGAAACTAATAGGGAAAAGGGAATAAAGTCAAATAAATGACATAGATGGGAAAGTGAAGACAAAGTGAGAGGAGGAACTCAACTCAACACTCCAGAAAGAGGGGAAGACAACCATTATCAATTTTCTAGTGTTACAACTAAAAGACACCACTAGAAAAGTAGGAGTGAGAAGAACGAATGTAGAAGGAATTCAAAAAAACAAAGCACCATACCTTTGATGGACAAATTAATAAGGTTGAAGAGGCAAAATCTTGGCTATTGGGAATGAAGACATAATTCACAGTGCATGAGAACTCTAAAAACATGAAGGCTAGAGTAGCCACTTTTAGCTTGAAGGGAAAAGTTAATATATAGTGGAGGATTTGAGAAATTTCAATTGGATTAGAGAGAAAGAGTTGTCATGGTGAATATTTCAGTGAGGAATACTTATTATGAGGCACTACGATAGTAAAGTTAAATAATTCCATGAGTATAAGCTAGGGAAACTTACAGTGGATGAATACACTAGTAGATTCTTAGAACTATTGAGGTATGTGTTGTGCATATGAGATGAGATGAGAAGGACAATATTCAAAGTTACTTTAGTGGGTTACTACAAGTTTGTCGAGACATAATTGAGTTTGATAAGCCAACCTGGGTAGGCACTATCAAAAAGGACAGTATAAGCCAATCTTTCACCATTATTCATTAAAATAATAATTTCTGCCTCTCTCCCACAAAATAATATATTTTCCCCTTGTTATTCAATATTAACAAAAATTGGCAAAATCTCCTTAATGATTTTGCACACATAAAATTTGGAACACTAAAATAGGTGTTACGGATCATCTATAAGTGGTGAATTGGGCCTGACAATATTGTGAGAAAATGCCTCCATCAATTAGGGAACATATAGATAAGTTTGAATATGATTTAAGGGGAAAACATAGCCATTTATTAGCCTCAAGTGTGATGGGATTTGTGTCAACATGGGTTCTAGATGTTGTCCACACTCATAGCAGAAAAAACCAATATTTTTATACCATTGATCTTGATTGGTGCTTGAAGGCTGTCTTGGGCATGGTCCTACTGGATAGGAATGACACAAAAGAGGAAATTCTTCTGAATTTGAATGATATGGTGTTACAACTCAAGGAAATGAATGCTTGCTTAGTTTATAATGAGGAGGTTGTTGATCATGGTACAACATTGAGCCACCTCAATCCTAAATTGTACATAACCCTTTGAGGTTTATGCCAGTCCTTCCACTTATTATTTTTATGCTTTACTTCACAAATCCATCATTAGTTTTCTATATTATGCCTAATAAGGTTGATAGTTTAAATAATGATAGCTTTTCTACAAAAATTTAGGTAGTTGTCTCCTATGAATAGTACAGGCATTTTTTTATCCTTTTTGCATGATCTTGCTATATTTTTTAATATTTTTTGTTGGTTCTCTAACAAACTTACATTTTTTCATTGGTATGGTTTCCCATGTGGTAGCCACTAACACAGAACAACAAATGACTTATGTAATTGGAAGTTACTAATAGAAATATTAATCCACAAATAAATACTAGTAGAAATCACCTAATTCTTTAAACAATGAAACTTTAGCCTTGTTTAAATGGGACCAAATATATTAACACTACATCATCATCATCATCATCATCATCATCATTATATATTTATTTTTCCATGGGAAATATTTTATATTCCATATGAGGAATACACATGTTTCAGTCCTTAAGGTATTGCTCCAACTAAACAACAAGGATCAAATCCATTACAATAAATCTCATCATGTCACTTGTGGGAATTTAATCTAGATGGGGAACATAACAATCACTCCTCCCACCCACCCAAGATAAACTCAATTGACAACATTATTTGTGTGTGTGTGCGGGAGAGAGATTCTTAACATAAGAACATAAATACTTTAAAGTTCACATAAAAATAAACTTTAAAGCAAAACTAATTATAAATATCATCAAGTTAATGGTTCAATGTGACATAATATTGAAGTTTAGCTTTCAATGTTAACTATGGACAACCATATTAAAGTTGCAATATTAAATAACCCTTGATGAATGTCACATTAAGGAACTTATAAATTCAACTTGAGTAAAAAAATACTATCATTGCAATGTGGCATAAACATAAAGTAACATCACTACACAGTATAACCCTTCAAGAATCTCACAATGAGACATAACATGTGATGAACATTACAATGAGACATCATCCTTCGATAACATAGAAATTTGGCATAAGCCAACTAAGATATGTGTCACAATGTGGCATAACCATTGAGGAATGACACAATTGAACATAATACACGAGAAATATCACAACACAACATAACCCTTTGTGATTCTAAATAGCTAAACCAAGATGTACATTATGATACAACATAATCATAGTCTACTATGATCATCATGGCCAAAAACAAGAAAAAGTGGGTAAGCATAGCATACTTGTCACCAACCCAGTTTGCATATATGAGATTATCTTTTATACATGTTAAAACTATGTTTATAATTTGGCATTATGAAAATACTTGCAAGTTTTCCTAGCTAGGAAATAATGCCTTATAGGTTGAATTGATTTGACCAAGTGGGGTAGAAACCAAATAAAAGGCCCTTTGTGTGGATTTTTTTCCATCCAATTAAACCCCTTTGTTATTGAAGAGTTCTCCCCACCCATTTCCCACCCCCACCTCCTAATTTTTCCCCTTATAGTCAACATGGTCAACCATGGACAACCATATTGAACGAAATATATTAACACTACATTGCATTATTTAATGGATACATTTCAATGATAACAAAAACATAACAATCACATCATTAAAAATTTAGACATAATCTAATAAATTGTAAATCATTTCAATGAGAATAATTTCTTTAAAGTTCAAATAAAAAAATTGATTAGGTAAAGGAATAGTAATTCCTATCATCAACCTATTAAAAAATTGCAAATGATTATAATGTTGGAGTGAACTTTTTAATGTCAACCATGTTCAACTTAACATTGCAATACAACATAATCGCTAATGAATTTAATAATGTGACATAACCATTAAGTAATGATAATTCATCATAAATCAGCAAAGATGAATGGTGCAATGTGACATAACCATTAAAGAGCATCACAATCTCACATAATCCTTCAAGAATGCCACAATGCAACATAACCATCCAATGATGTAACAACTTAATATAAGTTAATGAGGAAGAAGGTTATAGTGTAACATACCCATTGAGGAAAATCATAACCTAACATATCTGTTGAGGTACATTGCAATGTAACATAAGCCATTATGGACAATGTATTATGGCATGATATTAAGGAACACAACAATTTAGCATAAGTCAACAAAGATGTACATTGAAATGCAACATAGTCATAGTCAACCGCATTTAATTATGATGAATCAAATTCAACAATGTTAAACCATGTTCAATCATATTAAAACATGCTTATCGTAGTCATTAATAGTTAAACATCACTAACCTTACTCAATTAGATTCATTTAAGGAGCATCACAATTTTACATAACCATTTAGGATTGTCGCAATGTCGCATAACCCTTGATGAACATCAAAATGCAACATAACCATTCAATAACATGGTAATTTGACACAAGTCAAGTAATATCAAAGGTGCAATGTGACACACAGTAAGAAAAATCACAATTAAACACAACCTTTAAGCTAAATCATAATGTGACATAATGATTTATAAACATCACAATATGACAAAACATTGAGGAACATAAAAATTCAATAGTTATATTGAAATGTGACAACCATAATAAACCATAGGCAATCATGGTTATGCATGGTCAATTATGGTAAACCAAAGTCAACCATAGTCAACCTAAATTAACCCTGATTAACCATGACCAAATAGAGGTCTATATTCACTATCTCCAACCATAGTCATCTATAGTCAAACATAGGCAACTTATTCAACAAAAGTTAATCATAGTCAACCTTCGTAATCAAAATCAACTATGTTTGTCACCATTCAACTAAATACAACCATATTGAAACATGGTCAAATCGTAGTCAAATATAACCAAACATGGTCAACATGCTCACCCATAATCAATCACATTTTAGCATGGTGAACCATATTTAACCTTAGCCAACTATAGTTAATCATGGTTAAACAAAGTTAAGCATCATCACACATATTCAACCATCATCATTTATGCTTAAACATAGTCAAGCTAGATCAAATATGGTTAGCCATGCTCAACTAAAGTTACCCTTGGTCCACCATGGTCAACCATAGCTAACCATAGTCAAACATGGCTAAACATAGTTAAACATAGTCAACCATAGTAAAAAATGATCAACCATAGTCAAACTTATTTAACCATGGTAAAACATGGTCAATTACAATCAACCATTTTTAGTCATATATAGACATGGTTAAACCATGGTTAAGTTGGACATAATCAACTATATTCAAGCATATATAAATATTGATAATCTTAATCAAACATGATCAAACCATAGTCAACTGTAGTTAACCATAATCAACCAAAGTCAACCATGATCAACCATTGTTAAACATGGTCAAAAATATTTAACCATAGTTAATTATAATCAATAATGGTTAAATAAGTTTGAACATATTCAACCATGGTCAACCATAATAAACAAATGTCAAACATAACTAACCATTGTAAAACACAGTGAACCATATTTAAGCATGGTCTACCACTATCATCTATTGTTCACTGTGATCATATATATTCAACCATAGCCAACCTTGGTGAAGCTTACTGAAGCATGGCCAACCATGACTATCCATGGTTAATCAATGAAAATCATCATCAACCGTGATCAACTATAGCCCAACATGCCCAGCCATGCTCAACAACTATCAACCATCATCAATTACATTAAACCATTATCAACTATAGTCAAACATAGGAAAATATTGTTAATCAAATCATCATATTCAACCAAAGTCAAGTATATTATATCAAACTCAAGCATGGTCAACTAAATTCAAGCATGGTAAAACATAGTCAACTTTAGGCAACCATGGTGAACCAAAGTCAACAATGGTCAACTATGATTGACCATGGTGAAACATGTTCATAGTAGAGAAATGTAATAAATATTTTATATTAATAATTTATTTTCAGAAAATATATTGATCATCCCCATGCATGCAAACCATGTGTTACCATGACCACATAATAAAAGTGGTTAATATAAATGCATTGACACTATTTTAACTAATGATAACAATTAATTGCATCAAGGGGCTCTCTACATCCAATATAGGGGCAATGTTGTAATGGTGTAAATGTTTGTAAACATTTAACATAAATTAAAAATTTAAAAAAAATAGTTATTAATGTAATGTTAGTTTCATATGTTTTATTAATATTCAAATTAAAACATATATAAATATAAAATATAAAAGTTAATGTAATGTAAAATTTAATGCAAAATGTAAAATGTAAGGCATATAGTTACAAATTTTATTACAAAAAAAATTGGTTTATCTAATAATGGTAAAGTGAACATACTATTGTTTCTTTAACATGTTACTTCTTTAGATATTATTATTAGTATAAGAATTAATAACATTGATTATTAGTATTCCAATATATTATAATATTAATATTCTCCATTATAATTTTATTATATTAGAACCTTCATATGTTATTGATTACACAGTGACAATTCTTGACCATATGGATGGATGGAGAGAGAGAGAGAGAGAGAGAGAACGAGAGAGGAGAGAGAGAGAGAGAGAGAGGAGAAGAGAGCGAGGGAGAGGAGAGAGAGAGAGGGATAAAAAGGAAAGAGACGAGAGAGAGAGAGGAGAGACAGATATGAAGGGGGGGGGAGAGAGATAAGGAGAGAGGTATGGAGAGAGTGACAAAGTTGGAAAGAGAGAGAGAGATGGGGGGATAGAGGGAGGTAGGAGAGAAAGGAAGAAAGAGATGGACGGAGGGAGATATGGAATCTGAGGGGGAAAGAGATGGAGGGGATAAGAAACACATATAGAGAGAAAGGTGGAGAGAGATAGGGAGTGACAAGGGAGAGATGGATAGAGAGTAAGGGCGATAGCAGAGTAGAAAAGAAGAGAGAGAGAAGGAGAGAGAGAGGAAGAGAAGGTGAAGAGAGAAATGGAAAGGAAGAGGGAGGGAGAGAGAGTATATGTTTGAAGGGTGATATAGAGAGACATGCAAGGAGAGACAGAGGGAGATAAAGATATATATGGACAGGGGGAGAGGAAAGATGAGAGAGAAAGCGAGAGATAGATAGATATGGAGAGAGAGTGTGTGAGTGTGTTTGTGGGGGTGAGATAGAGAGACAAATGAGATATTGAGGGATATATGTATATATATATATATATATATATATATAGAGAGAGAGAGAGAGGAGAAGAGAGAGAGAGGAGAGAAGAGAGGGGCCGGGGGAGAAGGAGAGAGGGAGGAGGTGGACATAGAGATGGAGGGGGAGATAGAGGTAAGAAGAAAAGAAACACACATAGACAAACACATACATTATATAGTATTAAATAATATTAAACATTATTAGCTGTATAGTAATAGGAAGTGAGGATTTTACAAAAGGTAAAAGAAGTTGGATTTAGAAATCCACAAATATTTTGGTTTTTCACTAAAATGGATGCATTAATTTCAGTGTAGATGTTGATTTCTAATATTATGTAACTAGATGTATGATTTAAATTAATTTAAAAGTATTTAGATTAATAGTGTGCATTGATTTTGGTGTAACCAAAAAATATTATTGATGACATGCATTAATTTATGTGACAATATTTTAACCATAAATAAAATACTTGAACTTTCATCCTAAATAAAATGTTCACTTAACTGAAATGCTCACATCTTGAGACTGTAAACTATTTGTAATTGACTATATTCTTATTATTCCCATTTTCCATCATTCAACATTATTAGTCACTTTGGATTCAAATGAGGTAATATAAATCAACTACTGTTGAATCTTACTTGGGGTTTAACACTCCATAAGTCACAATGATTGATGTTGGAGAAAGCTATTATTAGCATTGATCACAATGAGGACTATTTGTAATTGACTTGATTCTTATTATTCACATTTTCTATCATTCAACATTGTTACATTGTCACTTTGCATTCAAAAGTTTTATTTCACCATTTTTCATCATTCAAGTTATTAACATAGTCTATTATCTCAAAAAACCTAGATAACTAAGCAAATTTAAAATTAAACTGGCCAAATTAATATTAGACATATTTAGCATATTTAAAATTATCAGAATAATTAGATGTTCAACAAATTTTGTGATAATGTGTACGACTGAAACCAACCTAGATCCATCTTAACCCCGAATTTATCAAGCGCCAAGAGGAATAAAATCTCTCAAGGTGCAAACCTTTCCCCAATTTTTGCACTTAAAAATAGGTTTTCACCTTGATAGATTTGATCCCTCTCAAGAAATGATAGATCTGGGGTTAAGATGGATCTTGGCTAGTGTATATCAATCATCTTCACTATTTTATATAGTTGTGCTAATAAACTAGCATAGATCCATATTAATTATAGATATACCAAGCATTGAGAATAAACAAATCACAAGGTGCAAACATTTTTTTAACGTAAAAGTTGAGAAAAGGTTTGCACCTCCAGAGATTTGATCCCTCTTAACACTTGGTAGATCTAGAGTTAGGATGGATCTATGATAGTTCTTTATAGTATTATTTATATTATTTATAAATTTAACATCTCTCTCTATAAAAAATATGTTTATTTTTAATTCTATTAAAAAAAATCATAATACACGTAACTACATACATATACATGACATTTTTTTTGGCATGTTTTATAAAAAAAAATAAAAAAAAATTGTATTGCGATATATGCATAATGTAACACACCCTCCCAGGTCTACCCAAAGTAACCGTGCCAACCAGGGTAAACATGAGGAGAGATGCTACTATGATCATATTTGATCTCCTATGTCACCTTAAGGAAGTGGAATCAATAGAACAACACATACAGTCATCCAACATCATCAACAAAGCCATTAGGAGACAAGTCATCACTCAAAAGCCTGTCCCAAGGTCCCACTGTTATTCTACAATTCTTAGGCCATCTTCACTCTCATGCTATGGGAAAGGGAGTGACCAGAAACCCAAATTCTCTCTCACGATCCTGCCGGCCAATGATTGTGGAAAAAAATTGCTAGTTCCATGCCAACGACCCCAGGATTTAAGCCACTTTTCTAGCCCAGAATCCTGGCCTCTTCCAAAAACTTGTTGTAACTTCCATAATTCATTAAAAACACGAAAACAATGTTGATCAATCAAAAATCACCCTCAGGACTAGGCCTGAGCATCCCCAACCAGGACTAACATTATGTCAAACACTTGGCATCAATGCAACCTACATGTATAGGATACAAGACGAGCATAAACAACTGAAACATAACCAGAAGGATCACCTCCTTCTCCATTGAACTACTATATCATCAATTAGTTTTTGCATCCATCCATTTAACAGATACAAGTAAATATATGAAATAACCATGACAATAAACCAGTCATTCAACCATGCATATAACCAACATAAAACCATATAAATATAATAGATATGACAACCATTAAATCCACATATAAATAAGTGAAAAAGTAAGAGAAATTAGCTTTTATTAATCATAGGAAAATCCGACAAGGTTCGGGACTTCCACGTACCACCAACCATAGAGATGGATGAACCAAATCTCTCTTTTATCCAGTCACCCCCGTGCCATATTCCAAGTATGAATTGGGATCTCACAGAACAACAAATCCAAGAACAACCAAAGGGATCCAGAGGTTAAACCACATCCACCCTCATCAAACCATGATCACACCAAAACCGGTGCTCCAATCACAACCAAGCAGAACTTGGAATGCCATTTGGAATCCATCACTCTCCTTGAGGAATTTTCCATCTCCTTTTCTCTCAATATTTACCTCAATCCAAACTTGGATCACTAGGTCTTAAACTGAGACTTCTCCTTCAGGATTTACCATGTATCCTGCCAAAATAGGTCAAGGGATTCCTAGGCCTTTGGTAATGAACCTTGAGATCACCTCCACCCTAGATTCTAAAATCCATACGACAATTCCAAAGCTCAAAAACTGAAATAGCATCCCAACATATCATGGCATATGGAAAAAAGAAAGGCTAGGCTGAAATAATTGTCATCACCCTGCAAAACCATGCCGTTGATAGCAAGAGAACCATACACCAACATGCAAATCCATGCATGTCTAAACTAGCTAGGAAATCAGACATGCAAAAGATTACCTACAAGTATTCCTGTTGAAGCTGCTTGATCTTGATCTTCCTTCCTTAACCCTTGCTTTCCTTCCTTTCCCTTTGACTTCTTTTCCTTCCTTGATCCAAAGTTAGAGTGCTCCAAGAAAACTCTAAGTGACCAAGAGAGTGAGTGAGAGAGAGAATAATGAGAGGGCTCTAAACTTTTACTGATAATAGGTTGAACTGACTAATCTTAACACTCAACAACCTACCAACTGATCCTCAGAAGCATTTTTATCAATGAGGCCTCTAATTTCTTCATTTTCCATTAGTTTCCTTCATTTTCCTATTCACATGAAACCTGTGACCTTTTACCTCCCTTTTCTCCTAATTTCTTTTATTTTCATAAATAAATGTGTCAAAGATGCCTTTTTGCATTTTAATGCCTTTGCCTTAGCCTTTGCCAATTTTCCTTAGCCAAAAACACACATCTAGTAATGCCCACTAGGATATATTTGTCCAACATTCAACTTGGAATATGTGTCCCTTACCCATGGTATTATTTTGCCTTTATTTACTTTTGTTACATGAAAGTTTCACCAGAGTTGTTACATAACCCTCCCCATTGGGGAACGCCGTCCTTAGTGTTAAGCCACATCAAGACCTTAGCAAGACCACCAAAAAGAAAACATACCCCCCATGGAGCTTTATAAATTTGATCGTTGTAATATTTACAATGAAAGACCTGCTCAAAAGAAAAACATCATGACAACATGACTAGATAACAGTGATATTGCATATTGGAGCTTTATAACACAACCCATTACGGTATTTACAATAACCAAATATACACATATGCATATTTTTTAAACCAACAAATAAAAGGATATGATGCCTGTATCAATCGACAAGGGAATCTATAGGATCACTTCTCCACCCTCAAAGTAATAGCAAGATTCACCTCCTTCCCGGGAATTCCAGAATCCATTGCCATAGTCAAAGCTGCATCCAATGTCCAATGATACAATCTTGTGCCACTTGTCCTTTCAGTGAACAATTACCAACTCATTGTTCCAAGGTGCACTCCCAATGTGCATCTAATTCCATCTATCAATGCTAGTGACCAAATCCAATATATCTGCAACCTTCCCTTCTCTACTACATAGTTCCTTGAGAAATTTGGTCACCCCCTTCCGTGCAGTCACTCACCTTCCAAGTTCCTCGGAATCCCCTATCCCAAGGGATCCATCCCTTGACAAGGCTTCCTCACATCAAAAGATACGAAACCAAGGCATATGCTTCCCTCAAAACCATCATACTAGTCATAGCACCTCTTGTAAATTGATGGACACTATTGGGTACCAGTGTCCCACAATGACCCTACTCTAGAAGTGTTTTACCAAGATACTGTTGAATGCTCCAATTCTTTTGTTATTGTTGCCAATTCTTACAGTCGATTTCAACCACCCAACCAGGCATGTTCATGCATTCTTGTTCCAAGCACATAATTTCGATTAGATTCAAATAAATTCAAATAACCTCAATACCTCATTGGTAGTTTGTCAATAAGGTACACTTGCAATCATGTTTACTACATGTCACAACAAGTCAAACTAGCATCTTTGACCAAATCATAATTTATAAACATATCATATCATGTTGGCTCAAACCACAACCATCAAAATCATAAATCACATATAACAATCATAAACCAAAATCATAGTCCACATGTAATCGTCATAGACCATAATCATAAATCACATGCATAATA
Source organism: Pinus taeda (assembly GCA_000404065.3). Lineage (NCBI taxonomy): Eukaryota > Viridiplantae > Streptophyta > Pinopsida > Pinales > Pinaceae > Pinus > Pinus taeda. The sequence continues at coordinate 252,869 of APFE031557916.1, forward strand.
AAACTGAAGTAAAATATTGATACTTATCCTTTAATGAATCCTTAGCTTCCACCTTTTCCCACATTCCATACACACCTTAGATTGATTACCACACTCGACAAACACCAATTTCCTTCTCCTCCACCATATGTACATACATATAGTACCGCATGTACACAACACAATATATATGCCATGCACATAATACTGTATGTACATTACTGCCATATTTACAACATGTACATAATACCACCTGTAGACGACACCGCCTGCACAATGTGTGCAAAACATCACATTTACTTGACACCACCCACACAATCTGTACACAACGCCATATGTATAATGAACCATCTGTACAACATGTACACAATACCACATGTACATAGCACCACATGCACGACATGTACATAGCATCACATGCATGACATTAGCACAATACCACATGCATAATGCACCACATGTACATGGCACAACATGCTCACAACACCACTTGTACAATCATGAACACAACACCATATGTACATATCACCATATATACAACAAACATAGAACAACATATGTACATAACACTGCATATCCAACATGTACATAGCATCATATGTACACAACACTGCATATCTAACATGTGCACAGTACTATATGCACACAACACCACATATCCATCATGTACATAACATCATCTATACCCAACACTGCATAAGCAATATTTGCACAACACTATCTATATCATCACGTGAATAACATTACATAAACAACATGTACACACATTATGTATACACAACACCTCATGCATACAACATCATAGATGCAACATGTACAACATATACAACATATGCAGAACAATAGTACCTCACATCCAAAAGCACATTATCTCTACCAAGAAACCTTTCTCCCAATGTCTTATCTATGCTTTCCCAACATGTCGTAGACCACACTACTTTCATTTCGATGATGTATCCTTCCACATTACCTCTTATAAACATAGGCTTAATACAAGTATACAATATCAATTCATATCAACATGATATTGACCTCGTATATTTGTCATGACTACTCTTCCCACTTGATTCCTCAAGACCCAAGAACCTCTTCATGACATTCACCTGCATAAGAAATCATTCCTCCATAAGAACGATCCTTGAAAACCCTATCAGATAGTGACAACATACATATATAATCATTAACATAAAATAATCATCATCCTATTAGAAAATGACATACATACATACATGCATACATATATAAACATTAGCATAATCATGATCATGACATAATTACCAGATAACATAAGGTCTAGATTAAGATAACTTCCTTTATCCATGTACAACATTGAGAAAAATCATTCCCAACATACCCAAGGCATCTGACACCTCAAACCCATTTAATTTACCTTTTCTAGATACCTTTCATGTGTTCGTACTTCCACCTTCCATTTAAAACTATGGACCAACCAGTCCAACTGACTGGCATAGTCTTAGCTTCCATTATGCTCACACATGCACAAAGCTTCATCCTTTTCTTACCTTACATGTTGGGCACCACATGACTCTCCTCGAGCTCCACTAACTTTCCTCTTTCCCAACCAATTCCCAAGACTCAAAATATAAAAGGAAACCCAAGAAACAAACAAAAAGAACATCATGAAAACCCATCACAACAATATGACATCGTAGCATAGTGGCATAGTTATGCACCAGACACATGCAAAATCGCAAATCAAGCACAATAATATCAAAAGTGTATGATTTTTACTACCTATCAGCTAGCTCTGATACCATGTAGAAATTCCCACTATAGATCACCTGGTAATGCAATGTGCTAAAGCAAAACACTTGATCTACTTCTACAAACAATTTAGCAAAAGCTTAATCGAACATGAGAAACATCAATAAGAACACATATAACCGATAAGAAGGAATAAATCACACATAACACAGAAATATAATCCGGGGAAAGCCTCCGCCTAAAACCCCAACTTTGTATTATCATACATGGGATTTATACAAAGCCTTAGTTCTCACAGAGCTAGCCAGCTCTCAGTGCAATCTTCACACATGAAGGTGGAAATACATAAGGATTACACAAATCCTTAGCTCTCACAACTAGCCAGCTCTCAGTGCAATCCTCCTAGATGCTCACAGGAAATCAAGACTTCTCCTAAGCATTCTCCTCTGCCCTCCAAATCTCCTATTTCCTTGCGCAGTTTTCCCTGAGTGATCCTCCTGTTACCAAGTGTAACACTAATCTCTCACACTGATCTCACACCCTGTAAAATTGCACAATCCTCAAGGAACCTTAATCCTTCTGCTTGGATGATTTTCCTTTATAGGAAAAATCCATCCAACTAATAGTACATTCTCCCTCCTTTGATCTCAACTGGGTCTTTTTTTGAACTGACATGCATGAGCTATTTATGAGAGAATATTCAGTTATCTGAAGTGCAACAGTTACATGCATGCAAGCATTAACTAATTGAACTCACATTAATTTAAACAAATTGTTTAAATCAAATATAATTGGACTTGACTCAATTAACTGAGCCAACTAATTAATACTCAAATTATAACTCATCCTTATCTCTTTAACAGATGGATAAATTCCTCAATTAATAGATAAACTGTTGCATGTCCTCACATAGACTTCAAGTTTGATTTTCCTTAACTAATTAACTCAAGATGAATTAATTAATTAATTTTCAAACTGGTGTTAATATCAAATTCGAATTTTATTTCCTATTTTTAGTCCAAGGACTAACTAAAATAGGAATCCATCCTGAACTGCTAAAAATTGAATGCTACTTTTAGCACTTCCATTTTTCATTCCCTATTGCCCAATCCAGCATTGGTACCTAAACTGTTATTTTTAGCAATGCTATTTTTAACACTTCTATTTTTAGCATTTCTTATTACCATTTTTCAACACTCCCTCTCAACAAGAAAGGCTTCAACTCGAACCCGATGCTGTAACTATGGAATTTTCTGCATGTAACACTTCTACCAAGTGTGGTTGCTCCCGCAACTCTCAGAACAAACAAAACTCCCCACTAACCTCTCTGTTGGGCTAGAAACATACTCTAATGCTAAACTTCTACCTGCTGCTGACAAGTGCTCCCTTTCTGACCTCTGAGCTGCTGCAACACCCCACGCATCTCGCACTGTTGCACACCTCTATGTGCCATCCTGTACTATTGCAACGCTCCTGTGCCTTTCGCATTGTTGCAACCTACTAGCTCTACATAGTCCTGGGACTCCTGCATTGTAGCTCTACCTACCGCTCCATCCGCATATGTCTCTTCCCAATCAGTCAGTCTTGCTCCTCCTTGTCAGGTTTCCTATAGCAAAGTCAAATCAAAGGGATTTGGCACCTCAAGGATCCTGCCTGTCCTCCTTGGGATGATCACTCCACATCGCCCCACCTCCTACCTGAAGGTAGGCTACATGCGATCCCTTTACCCACATGGCTCGAGGTTTCCCCCTACTGGAGGTCTCTGCATGAGTAGATGTCTTGATCCAGGTGGATGTTGGTGGCCACCCACTATCCCACATGGACCCCCACAACTGTCCCTTTCAGTTTTTCAGTTTCCGTAATTGTAGCACAATTTACTATTTTTAGCAGTTTTTCGGGTCCTGAACTTCCGGAGCCATTTTGATGCCCTAAACAACGTTTTTGGGAAATGTGGGAGCAACATGGTCCATGGACTAATGTTTCTCTTCCCAAAGTTATAGTGCTCGAATAGATCTTTCTAACAAGCTATTGTACACGTCAAACGGAGATTGGTTGCTAAAGTTACGACCCCGGGAAGTTGATGTACCAACTTACCCAAAACGGGGCCCACAATTTGACATTTCATCTTCTAGGGTTAGGTTTTCGGATATTAATGGTTTTCGATTGTTTCTCAACAATAAATAGGCCTTCGAGCCTCATTGTAACACAGTTCAGAGGCATGTATCCACCACATCTCTTCTCAAAGATAAGCTACCATAGCCCTAGCTGGTTTATTTCCATTGTTGTTTGTAAGCATATTTCAGTATTTTACTTTAATGAAATGAAGTATTATTTCTGCTGCATATCTCTCTGTTTATGGTTATCTCTGTAATTTGTTGAGTTCCTATTTAAATCTGGATCAGTGATATCAGAGCAGTTTTCTTTTTCTCTGTTATTATTTGCATGTGCCCGACGAGGTCGTGATATAAGGAGTTAGGGCTTGAACTAGTCGAACCTTTGCAAGACCAGCCTCGCAAATCCCGACGGCCTCCCATGACAGATGAAAAGAAAGACGTGGGGGCAGGAGATCCTATCAAAATCTTGCTCAAAGAAGCCCTCGAGCGATAAAGGAATGTGATGATGGATAGTTTTGCTTAGAGAGGCAATGCATCAGCTTCCAACAGCTACTCTCGAAACGCCACACCATTTAAGGTACAAGTTAATTTTGAAATCCCCATCTTTGAGGGTCAAATAGATGTAGATTCTGTAGATAAATGGTTAAATCTACTAGATGGGTATATTTCTGTTCATGAATTTTCAAGTCGGGAAAAGATTGTTTTCGATCTTCTCAAAGTAGTTTGCCACGTCAAGGACTGGTGGGAAACCTACTGCAAGCAGAAGAATTAAAGTACAGGCTCGCTATTTTCAGCTATACCCACTTGGGATTCATTCCGGGATGCCATCAAGGAGTAGTACTACCCTATCAAAAGCTATGAGGACAAATACATAAAGTGGACCATGCTGCGGCAAGGAAGGGACCAAGATGTGCCAGAGTTCACAAACATTTTTGATACCCTTCGCACATAGTTGGGTATCAAAGATTCTGATCTGCATCTAGTACTCAAATACCGCAACTGCCTACATAAATACATCCAGGAAGAGATGGAGTTCCTAAACATCTCCTCGCTTAGCATGGCGTACTGATACGCTGTCAAAATTGAGCAAAAGTTCAAATAGAAGAAGCAAGACTTTGGATCTACAAATCTGAAGCCCAAAGGACAAAGTCAAGGCAGGGTGACCCAAGACAACCCATCGAAGCCGCAAGAAAAGAACAACACCACGAAGCCGAAGAAGGACACAGGAAAGTGGTGTGAGTTCCATAAGGGTCCCACTCATAACATAAGTGCGTGTCAGACCAAGCAATTGCTAGTGGCCAAGTTGAAGACTTCCGAATCAGATTCATGTTCTGACCCTGAGCCAAAACCTGACAAGGGGAATGGCAAAGGGAAGTAGACCATTGATGTGGAGCCCAGTATCACTATTGCCACTGCCAAGATCCACAAGAATGAACCTGAAGATCCAAAGGAGGGGGAGCATCTTTTCCACTCACGAATGTGGGTGAAGGGTTCACTGCTGCAATTCATTGTCGGCAGTGGCAACCAAAAGAACCTCATTTTAGCAGAGGTTATGAAGCAGTTGGGCCTACCGACTACACCACACCCTCAGTCATACAGTATCTGGTGGCTTCATGAAGGACGAGATCTCAAAGTTCGCCATCAGTGTCGTCTTCCCTACAGCATCAAGCCCTTCACAGACAAGGAATTGTGTAATGTTACACCTCTAGATGTTTGTGATGTATTATTAGGCTATCCATACTTGTGGAGATGACATGCTGTGTATGAATTAAGGCATCGCGCTGTCATTATCTCTTTGGATAATTCATTATACAAGATACTAGAGGTAGCCCACCTATCGCCACCTCTTTGATCACTACTAAGAAAGGCAGCAAGCTCATCTCACAGACTAGGAAATTTATTTTATGTTTTGTTCACTCCCAAACTAAGGGGAAGATCATCACCACATACATGACCCTCGTGAAGGGTTCCTCCACGTAGTAGCAGAAACAAAGGGATACAGTCATGAAAGAACACAGTAACAACTTCTCCTCACCTATAGGGGTACCACACAAGTTTCAGGTGGGCCATAAAGTCTGGTTGCATCTGCAGAAAGAACGCCTTACAAGAGCCCATCAGAAGCTCTAACCACTCTGACATGGTCCTTACAGCATTACCAAGGCTATGGAAAACAATGCTTTGGAGCACAGCATTCCTCCATTCCTTCGCTTGCACCGAGTGTTCAATGTGGACCATCGTCGACCATGCTTCCCACCATTTCTAAGCACATCAGAGATTATAGAACAACTCACCAGAGACCCAGCTCAGCAGAAGCTTCCTCATCTCAGGGAGGAACTCAACGCAATGGGGACCATTGCTTCCTAAGGGGGGGGGAATGATCTAGGTGGATGTTGGTGGCCACCCACCTATCCCACTTGGACCCCCACAACTATCCCTTTTAGTTTTTCAGTTTCCGTAATTGTAGCACAATTTACTATTTTTAGCAGTTTTTTGGGTCCTGAACTTCTGGAGCCGTTTTGAGGCCCTAAACGATCTTTTTTTGGAAATCTAGGAGCAACATGGGTCCATGGACTGATGTTTCTCTTCCTAAAGTTATAAGGCTCGAATAGATCTTTCTAACGAGCTATTATACGCGTTAAACAAAGATCAGGTGCCAAAGTTATGACCCCAAGAGATTGATGTACCAACTTACCCAAAACAAGGCCCACAATTTGGCGTTTCATCTTCTAGGGTTAGGTTTTGGGATGTTAAGGGTTTTCAATTGTTTCTCAACAATAAATAGGCCTTCGAGCCTCATTGTAACACCGTTCAAAGGCATGTAGCCACCACATCTCTTCTCAGAAATAAGCTACCATCACCCTAGCTGGTTTATTTCCATTGTTGTTTGTAAGCATATTTTAGTATTTTACATTAATGAATTGAAGTATTATTTCCGCTACATATCTCTCTATTTATGGTTATCTCTGTAATTTGTTGCATTCCTGTTTAAATCTGGATCATGTCTCTACTCAATCTCCTCTCAGCTTCGTTGTAGGTGCTCCACAACCTCTTGAAGCTGCTTCACCAATCGTGGCTCCTCCACAATTGTCTGAGACTTCTTATGGCACTGCATGTTGAGAGGTAATTTACTCTCCCTCACAACCACCAAGTATATAACCTTTGCCTTGCTCCTAAAGGCTTTGCATGCATCTTGTACCTCAAGTGCATACAAGTTCTTAGCTAGTGCACCAATCTATTTTATCTTTCCCGCTGTCATGAAATTCTCTAGAAAAATAATTGATTTTAAATCAGCGATATCTCCCTCATCCGAACTCCAATTCAGCCGATTTTATTATTATTATTATTATTTTAGGTATTTTTCTGCAAGGAATCCAAATTTTCTATTTGTTTCTGAAAATTTTGTACAGAAATTTTCAGATCTGCTCTACAAACTCTCGGCCCAAAACTCAAAACTTTGAAATCTCCTCTCAGTATATTGTTCTCTCCTTTGATCACCTTTGCTACGATACCATGTATGATTTTTTCTACCTATCAACTAGCTCTGATAACATGTAGAAATTCCAACTATAGATCACCTAGTAATGCAAAGTAACTAAAGCAAAACACTTGATCTACTTCTTTAAACAATTTAGTGGAAGCTTAATCGAACATGAGCAACAATAAGAACACATATAACTGATAAGAAAGAATCAATCACACATAACATAGAAATATAATCCGAGGAAAGCCTCAGCCTAAAACCCCAACACTGTATTATCATACATGGGATTTATACAAAGCCTTAGCTCTCACACAGCTAGCCAGCTCTCAGTACAATCCTCATAGATGAAGGTAGAAATACATCAGGATTACACAAAGCCTTAACTCTCACAGCTAGCCAGCTCTCAATGCAATCCTCCTAGATGATTACAGGTAAGCAAGACTTCTCCTAAGCCTTCTCCTCTGCCCTCCAAGCCTCCTATTTCCTTGCGCAATTTTCCTTGGGTAATCCTCATGTTACCAAGTGTAACATTGATCTCTCACACTGATCTCACACCCTGTAAAATTACACAATCCGCAAGGAACCTTAATCCTTATGCTTGGATGATTTTCTTTTATAGGAAAAATCCATCCAACAAATAGTACATTATCGCTCCTCCGATCTCAACTAGGTCTTTCTCTGAATTGACATGCATAAGTTATTTATGAGAGAATATTCAATTATCTAAAGTGCAACAGTTACATGCATGCAAGCATTAACTAACTGAACTCACATTAATTTAACCAAACTGTTTAAATCAAATATAACTAGACTTGACTCAGTTAACTGAGCCAACTAATTACTACTCAAATTAGAACTCATCCTTATCTCTTTAACGGATGGATAAATTCCTCAATTAATAGATAAATTATTGCATGTCCTCACATAGACTTCCAGTTTGATTTTCCTTAACTAATTAACTCAAGATGAATTAATTAATTAATTTTCAAACTGGCTTTAATATCAAATTCAAATTTTACTTCCTATTTTTAGTCCAAGGACTGACTAAAATAGGAATCCAACCTGAACTGCTAAAAATATAATGCTATTTTTAGCACTTTTATTTTTAGAATTTCTTGTTTCCATTTTTCAACAAAAAGAACATAATCATAAGACTAGCAACAGACACCATCACTCAATCCCCATGGTTCTTAGTGCTTCCAAAGGAAAGCTCAACCTGAGCCTTCTTCCAGATTCATGGAAATCTCTCTTTCCATGCAACTTCCTGCAGTATACCGCCATAAACACATAATTTCATTACATAAATAAACATAAGAATACATCGGTTACCTTATCTTGTCGTGCCAAGCTTGTTGCCTGGCAACTGAACACATCCATGCCATCTCTCAAGGAACTCCAATTATCTTGACAGATCTACAACTAGAGACTAGCTAATATACCTATCAAGTACACATTCATGGATCTAACACATATCCACATAATGCCAACAAAATCAAGGTTAAGAAGACTCCCTGTATGAAAATCACTCATTTGTTTGGAATTAGGGTTTCCAAACATATCCAAACAAATTATTGCCCAATTCCTTTCTTTTACCTTTTTCTTTCTTGTGCTTGAGGCTTACTATGTGTTGTCGCATCACCCAATTGTTAGTTATATAAACAAATCAACTATTGCCTTGTCACGCTAATACCAAGCATGTTTCTTGCAACTACTCACACATGCCAACCACGTGTTCCACATATCAAGACAATCATATCTATCAATTTGAAATCAACCTTTACCAAGACTAACAATCATGTCATAATCCATAGTCAACTCATAGTCATCAGTCACAATACATAATGCTACAACTATCAAATATCATGATCAAGTACATGTGAGCTATCTCAACTCATATGTATTAGCAAAATCATCTTTAAAAAATATCATATGAACACATACCCATATCATGCAATTCATCAAACATTCAACCATCTTGCAACATACCATGTTAAATAAATCAACTACATGACATAATAAAATAGTCAAGCACTAAATATACGACATAAGGAAACTCATACCTTACCCTATCTCAGGGGAGGCTATCTTGTCTGCACAATCAAGCTAGTTAGCATGACATAAATTCTCAACACATCAACTCAAACATAAATAAGATCATCATATCCAGAATACTCAATAGCTAACATATTTACATCATAAATCATACACAATTATCGTTCACACATATGCAAAGTCAATCTAGATTAGTATAACACCATATCAAAAATATGTCGGCTCATACCTAAATATCGTAACCATAACCATCTGCATATGTCAATCCAATTTAGCATGATGCATTTAACAACAAGGTATAAATTCTATAACACTAATCATCAAGTTAACTATCATTCTCATTAACAACATATAACCTAATCGTCAAGCTAACTATCATATAATAACAAGTTAACCTATAACATACTCATCAGCAACATATGACATAATCATCAAGTTATATAATATAAAACAACAATAGCGATGCATACAAATACAAGTTACTATCATTCTTGACTATCCGACACATGTGCATATAACTACACTAATCAATTAACATTAAAAGACATCTACATAACCCTAATGTATATAAACCTAATGCATCTAACAATCATTAACTTACATACATGCATGCCAAACATAAAATACTTATATGATGATCTTCTCTTACCCCAAAGTCCAATGCTGCAACCTCATTATGATGCTCTACATCTCCTGCTCTATCTCATCCAACACATTAGCATCATAACATACCAATATCACCCTCATGACCTAAATTGCATAGCATGACTTCACAAGGCATGTTTGACCTACTATTCATGCATAACTATAACCAAGACCACAAATGCATGACCAAAACCATTAATCCATTGTACACAATGCCTCATGCAACTATCAACCTACATAATCAATGCTTAATCAACTACACATACACATAACTGCATGTAGTCAAACATAAGAGATCAATTCTTGTAACCAACCTACAAGACTGATACCTGTAATCAAACATACAAGAATGCAACCTAACATACAAGGATGTAATCGAGCTTGATTATATGCAACTTCTGACAATGCATTCCATAAAATCGACAACAAGTTCCTTGTGATAACCTTAATACAACCATGAACAATATTATGGAGTGCAACAAGCACATGGAACACAAGTGTAAGATACACACATGAAACCGACATGCATGTGTGACAAACACCTTCACCCAAGGAAAGCACAACCACGCTATAATACCACTCTAAAACACCCCCTCCTATGTCTACACAAAGTAACTGTGCCAACCGGGGTAAACATGAGGAGAGATGCTACTATGATCAGATTCAACCTCCTATGTCACCTTAAGGAAGTGGAATCGACGGAACATTACATACAGTCATCTAACATCATCAACAAAACCCTCAGGAGACAAGTCAACCACTTAGTCAGTTTATCCCTGGGTCCCACTACTATTATAAAACTCTTAGGCCATAGTTGCTCTCATGCTATGTGTAAGGGAGGGACCAGAAACCCAAAGTCTCTCTCACAAGCGTGCCTACCAACAACTGTGGACCAACATTGCTAATTTTGTGCCAGCAACCCCAATATTTCAGCCACTTTTCTAGCCCAGAATCCTGACCTCTACACAAAAATTGTTGTAACTTCCAAAATTCATTAAAAACATGAAGAAAATGTTGATCAAACAAAAGCCACCCTTAGGACTAGGCCTAAGCATTCCCAATCGGGACTGACATTTTGTCAAACACTTGGCATCAATTCAAACTACAAGTCTAGGATACAAGACTTAGCATAAAAGACTGAAACAACTAATGAAACATAACCAAAAGGATCACCTCCTTCTCCATTGAACTATTACATCATCAATTAGCTCTTGCATCCATCCACTTAATAGATACAAGTAAATATATGAAATAACCATGACATAAACCATTTATTCAACCATGCTTATAACCATCATAAAACCATATGAATATCAGAGATCTGATAGACATTAAATCCACATATAAATTAGTGCAAAAGTAAGAGAACTTAGTTTTTATTAATCATAGGAAAATATGACTAGGTTCGAAACTTCCACGTACCATCCAACCATAGACATGGTTGAATCAAATCTCTCTTTTAGCCAGCCACCCATGTTACATATTCCAAGCATGAATGTGGGATCTCATAGAACAACTAATCCAAGAACAATCAAGGGAATCTAGATGTTAAACCACCTCCACCATCATCAAACTGTGATCACACCAAAACCGGTGCTCCAATCACAACCGAACAGAACTTGTAATGTCATCTAGAATCCATCATTATCCTTAAGGAATTTTCTATCTCCTCGTCTCTCAGGCTTTACCACAATCCAAACTCAAATCACTAGGCCCTAAACTTAGAATGCTCCCTTGGGCTTTACTGTGTATCCCACCAGAACCAATCAAGGGATTCCTAGGCCTTTAGGAATGAACCTTGAGACTACCCCTGCCCCAGATTTTTAAATCCATCCAACAATTCCAAAGCTCAAAAACCAAAATAACATCCCAACATACCATGCCATCTGGAAAAAGGCAAGGCTAGGCTGAAAACCACGGTCATAACTTGGCAAATCCATGCCACCGATAGGAAGAGAACCATATACCAACATGCAAAGCCATGCATGTCCAAAACAGCTAGGAAATCACACATGCAAAAGGCTACCTGTAAGTATTCCTATTGAAGCTGCTTGATCCCACTCTTCGTTCCTTGATCCTTGTTTTCATTTCTTTTCCCTTTTCTTTGTTTTCCTTCCTTGATACAAAGTTAGATTACTCCAAGAAAACTCTAAGAGACCAAGAGAGTGAGAGAGAGAGAGAGAATAAGGAGAGAGCTCCAAACTTGAACTGATGAAAGGTTGAACTAACTAATCTTAACCCTGAGCAACCTACCAACTGGTCCTCAAAAGCCTTTTTTATCAATGAGGCCTCTAAGTTCTTCATTTTCCATTATTTTCTTTCATTCTCCTCTTCACATGCAATATGTGACCTTTTACCTTCCTTTTCTCCTAATTTCTTTTATTTTCATAAATAAATCTGCCAAAAATGCTTTTTTTCCTTTTAATGCCTTTGCCTTAGCCTTTGCCAATTTTCCTTGGCCAAAAACACACATCCAGATATCCCCACTATGATATCTTTGCCCAATATTCAACTTGGAATACGTCTCCCTTACCCGTGGTCTTATTTTTCCTTTATTTACTTTTGTTACATGAAATTCTCACCAGGATTGTTACACATAACATATACTATATGTAGATATATAGAGATAGATTATTGTAAGTATTAAGTCTTTATATGATTGTTGACTAAATTTAAACAAATTTCTTTAAATGTCATGGGTATGTATATGAATCAACATTATTTTAATTTATTTTAATGTAATATGTATATGACAAAAAAATTTCGAAAAAGTTATTTATTAATAAAAATAAAATTAGAAGATAAAAAATTGAATTCAACTGACTTATTACTTTTATTACTTTGTAATTAAGTCAATATTATGTTTTAGTATTATTTTTTTTATTTAACACTTCACTACAATAACTTTCCCATAATGTAGTCGACATTAATTTTCTTTTTAAATTTAATTTCTCATTGATTTAACGCTCCATTAAAACATATCTTCCACATGCTGCACTATAAAACACCTATTGCCACAATAAACTTTTGAAATAATAATTATAAAATATTTATCACATAATCTGGGTAGTAGGTGCATGGGAGGTGATCTTTTTCTCTAGGGGACAAATAGGATTAGCATATGATTAAGGGTTGGGGATAGCTACAAACAATCAAGATGAACTTTATGGGATCTACAAGGGGCTAACTTTGGTCTTGGAAAAGGGATTCAACTCCATAACACTAATCAGGGACTTCTAATTCGATGCAAAATTAGCATAGGGAGGGGATCTAATACAAACTCTGAGATAATAACATGTTGGTCCCTAATGTTTCTTACTGATATGAAAAATATTAAATGCGTTCAAATTTTATGGGATTCAAAATGTCTAATATATTAGCTGGCAACAAAGCTTAGTGACTAAGTGTTTTGAACCTAACTCCTTAGAAAAATAAAAGTGTGGAGTTAAATAATCACTTTTTGGAAATCAACTTAAAGCATATCCAGAGAGAGCTTAATTCAACAACATACCTCATCTCAAAAAGAACCCTTTCCATGGACACATGTTTCATCTATTTCAAAGAATAGGTTGGAAACTCAACTCAAGTGCTCATACTATGGCTATCAGCTAAACAAATATGTTTGTTTTTCTTCACTCCAGTCTGACATAAAACTATTTTTTCTTTCTAGCTCTCCTGTGGTCTTTTCTCAATTTGGGTGTGTCAATGAAAATCAATTTCATATGGATCCAGTCCTCTATATCTTCTTAGAAGGCTAGTTGTTGTCCATCATACTTTTTTCTGACAACGTTTGTTTTCACTTTTCAGTTGTTTAGCAATCTATTTGTTTCGCTCTATCATTATGGTTTTTTTTTACTAGCACATCTATTATTTGACAGCAATTTGTTTATTTCCTTATAGTTTCTTTGTTGAGTTTATAACTGATATAATATGTATTTTTTTATTCTCCTTGAATAACATATATATATTATATATATAATATATAATATATATATTATAATATATGAAAAAATAAGTCTTTTGGGATATAATCCATTAACAATAGTTTTTAAGATATAGTTCTTCATCAATATAGTCTTAGTGTTGATTATATAGTAAATATTATGTATTAAATGTTATAAATGCCATAAAAATTAGGATATACATTATTGAATTTTAAAATTCAATAATGTATATTCTAACCTACACAACATTCATAATGTATATTTCTATTGAGTGCATATTGTTTATTTCAATGTTAATACTAGCATGTGCTTTAATGGAGGACGCTCTAACTTTCTTATGAATAGTATAACCAAAACGAGTAGACTTTAAGTACGAATTTTCAAGAAGTTTTTCCGTTTATTTTTTGATCTAATTTGTCTAGAATCTAATGGAGATTCATTGAAACTACAAGTTTGACAAGTGAACTCTTCAAAATCTAAGTGCTTGGGGTTTTTGAGAGTGTTGAATCGATATATGCAATCAAAAACCAATTTAAACAACACAAATCAAGATTTGGCCACAAATTCTTTCTTTGAATTGTAGCCAAAAATCTACCAAAAACTCCAAAAAATCTCACTTAAAAACTACTCAAAATAATTAAATATGGCTACTTAAAAATGTCACTAAAATAGTAATGACCTTCCATTATGATTATCTAGATATTTTTGGAAGTATTTTATCCAATTTCCCCTGTGTATATGATATTTTAATGTCATAGACCTTATGATAATCTAGATATTTGGGAAATATTTTATCCAATTTCTTATGTGTATATGATGTATTAATATTACTAGGATTCATGGAGTCAATGGTCGAAACAAAAGCTTTGATGCAAAACAAATTAGTGAAAAATGCCATGTGATGTCGAAACCGAGTGCAAACACGAAGAAGCTCAAATTCAAAGGGTTCAAACTTGTGAAATATTCATTTTTTCATTTAAGTAGGAAAAGTCTTGCACACAACCATGCGCGAAATACCTCAAGTAGGTATTGTAGTTCTCTAAATTAAGCCATATTTGTTATATTCTACCAATCAATTTACAATTCTTAAAACAAAGATTAATACAGCCATCGCTGTAGGTTGGTAAAGTGATTAAAGTGATTAGCATCAGTGATGAACAATTATGTATATAATTAGTTTTTTAAATTTATATGATATTTTATGTATATAATTAGTTTTTAAATTTATATGATTTTAATGTATATAATTAGTTTTTCAAATTTATATGAATATTTATGTATATAATTAGTTTTTCAAATTTATATGAATATTTATGTATATAATTAGTTTTTCAAATTTATTGTGTTGAGAGATGATCTAAGTTTAGTGGGGGAGAAATGTTGCAATGATCATACATGAGTGTATATCACAAGTACTAAATTTGGCTGTATTGGCTAATTATATTTAGTACGATAGTTAATTTGGCACATTTGAAATCGATTTCCAAGACCAGCAATTTTATATTTTAAAAATAGAAAAATAATTTCCATATTGAAAAAAGTTAAAAAATGTTGTTTTTCTCTCAAACTGTGTTCCAAATCCACTACAACATTGTTATCCAGCTGCCCGTCTATTCCTAGCAAAGCGGGGTAAAGTGACAAAGTAATCGAATCTAGAACATTCCATCGCCAATATTAGCTTTCACCACTAAAGACGTATACTTTCCAAAATACTGTACATTGTCATTACCACCTCCGTCTATCAGAGCTTATGGTTATAACCTACGAGCTTATGCTTTAAATGTACAGGATAGCTGGTTTATTTGGCCTCTATCTCCTCATTGCTTTCACTCTCTCCTCTTCAACAACACCCTGAAACTAATTATGTTTCCGATACACAATCCACTCAACTAACAATTCTTAAGATTTTTGTAGATTCCACTCAACTAACAATTCTTAAGATTTTTGTAGATTCTACAAACTCTTCCAGAGATCACTTTACGATCTCCAATCCCCTACAACTCTCTCTTAAAAGCACATCTGATTACATTCATTTAACTGATACAATCAATCTAAAGATATTTTATAATATAATAATTTTTATGATTTCTATATAGAATTCTTTTCTAAACATAAGAATAGATTTTTCGAAAAAATTTTATTTTTTGATAATGAATTTTTTTTAGATTAGTTATAAATATTATATTTAATTAATTTTTTATATTAACATTTTTCAATTTACACTCAAAAATATTTACATTTTAAATACTTGATTCCAGTGGAATACTTAATAATAAATTAAATATTAATCTAATCATTTCACAATATAATCAATCTAATCATTTAACAATATAATCACATGAGCTCTAAAATACTTTTATATTTATATTTAAGAGTTAATACATACGAGGCACAGTTAAAAAATAGTTTCCAACATTGTTTTGGCAAGCGAAATCTTAGCTAACATAAATCTGACATAAATTTAGAAGTGTTTGATTTGAAACTGTGTTCTTACTTTAATTTTTCAAAACAATTTTTTTTCACTTAGGTTTAGATTTTAGCATTTTAAATTTATCTTGGTTAATAAATATTTATTTTATTGGATTATCTATATTTATGTTTAAGAGTTAATACGTATGAGGTACACTGAAAAATTCGTATGAGTATAGTTTCCACTATTGTATTGGCAAGCGAAATCTTAGGTAACATAACTTTATAAGTGTTTGTTTTGACACTGTGTTTTTTATTTTAAAAATCAAAATTTTTATACGTATGTTAAAAATTTATTTTTGTT
>APFE031557916.1:271013-317023 GCA_000404065.3 Pinus taeda
ACTATGTAAATATTTTAATTACTCCAGATCAAACAAACTATTTATTTTTTAGTTATAAAACAATTATTTTTGGAATTTTTTTTGAAAATAAAACAACACTTATCAATAAATATTATTTTACTTATTAATCAGTCAGAGAGACAGAAGAAGATCGAGAGGATAGGGGTATCCCAGATCAAAAAGAATGATGAACAAAAATGAAAAAAAATTGTATTGTTTATGAGACTATGTCTGATTTGGACCAGATAATAGTGAAATTGTGAGTTCGTTCTCAAGAAAAAGAGAGTTCATTTATTCATGAAAAACTCATGGGGAGACTAACTAAGGTAGTCTCAAGGTTGGGAGGCAAAGAAACAGGAAACAAGGTCTGGTTGCAAACTGAAACTTGAATAATTCTAGCTAATCAGCAGTCCACGTAAGTGAAAGTTCCTTATAATTAATAGTTAGATTTTATTCTATATGTTATATAATGTACATAAGTGAAAGTTCCTTATACTCAATAGTTATCATGTATGTTGATATAATGTAAGTATATTAATCATTTCCAACAATTAGGAATGGATTAGTTTGATTAATTAAGGTAAATGCTATGATAGTCTATGAATAGATATTTCATGTAAAGGACAGAATAGTTAGTATTCAGTAAGACTTCATAGCAAATTTTCAGTAAACATAACTAGAAACTGACAAAGAAATGTAGGAAGACTATCATAGTTATGAATCTAAAATACAAATGTACTATCCAGAACCAAATTCCTATCTGTCAAATATTATCAAAGAAATTATTATACACTAATTTCATAATACAAAACCTTTATGACAGTGTCAAGAAGTTATCATAGTAAAGAAATCTATCATACTATATCTCTTAAAATATCTAGGCACTAAGTAGAATACCAAACCCCAGAGAAAGAAGGCAGCTTCCGATTCCACAAATATAACCAGAACCCTGATTTATTAAAAATGCTCGAATCCCAATTTAATCTTAGAACTCAGGAGCAAGTTGAACATAGAAAAGAAAACAAAGTAAAGGAAACATTTACAGTAGAACTCCTAGTCAAGAAAGAAATCAAATGTCTGCACTAACTTTATAAATTAAATAAGTATATGCGAGAACTATAACAAAAACTCTCAACCATTTTAAAGTATTGAGATAAATTACAACAGTAAACCTGAGGACCTTTCCTCTAAAATTATAAGCTCCTGTTGCTCGAAGAGATAGGGCATGCATTTTCTTTAAACTATTTAGTGCAAAAGAAAAACGCAATATCAACAGACCCTTAGAACACAAGTGTTAAGCTAATGAAACCCTCGTAGATATGCCACGGAAGAAATTCCAAATTAATATAAGGATGGAAAATAATACATTCAAACATTGTAATTATAGTCATAATAGAAATATTATTTTCTTCATTGTCTTCAAAAAACGAAGGTAACCATTACAAACCAGGATTTGAAGTTCACCACCCTCGGCGATATATACAAACATGAAACCCCGATCGACATGCCAGTATAAAACATAAAGTTTATGAATACCGGAGGGTTGCATAGAAAACCTTAACTATCACAAACGTTTACAGTTTTCGAAAAACCTTAAGCAAAAGCTTCTAATATTACAGACTCAACAAAATAAATCATACAACGAGCTCCCTATGGAGCTGAAGCACTAACCTCATAAACCAAGCAAGGAAGCATGCACAATGTAAATACCTGGAAAGCATATAGGCCTATTTTATTCGCGTTTAGGGAGCCGAACAACGGTCTCATCTAGTTCCTCGCCCGACGCTTTGCCTCTGAAAAAACCCTCTACCCCAACTGGGAGGAGAAACAGAGGTTAAAATCCATAACACAACAAATAAGAACAAAAGAGAAACCTTAATGATGACATTCTTCAGATATACCTGGTTTAACTCGGCTGAAGAAGTTGGTCACTGATGAAATTCATGCCATGAGCACCACGAAACCCCAACAGCTTTCAAGAGAAGGCGAGTGTTTAGATAACCAACAACCACCACCGTAAAGAATTAGAACTCAGTTCCTGTAACCATCTAGAATCGTAATATTTGAACCAAAGGAAAAACCTCCCCTGAAGGCACCAGAGACCACAACCAGAAGAGGGAAAATGAAATGGGCGAGCGTACCAAACCGAAGGCATAGAACCCCAAGGTTCCTTCCCTTTGTCTAATCCATCTGATGATCTAATACCGTCAATCTGGAGTGGATCCCGAAGTCATAGTCAATGAAGTACTGCAGTAAAGTCTCCAGCAAGGTACCACCTCCACCTAGGCCGAGCAACAGTCAGCCAGTTAATGCGAGGTGGGAGGTCGAATGGTGGAATTCATTAATCTGAAAGTGTGAAATGACAAATGGAGTATGTAATATGAGCCGCCATGCGAGATTGACAAGTGGCCTTGTCTCAACTATTAACCTCCTGTGTATGACCTTAATACTAAGACCTAGAAAGGGTTAATATTTTCTGCATGATTGTATATAATTAAATAAAACTCAATGATACATTAAACTGTTTGCAACAATTACATTGCCATGGTAATATTCATAGATTATAATAGAATTTTATGGATATCATAGGAAGGTCAGTGAATTTTTTTTAATGTATAAATTAACTAGTGGATGTGTGACATATGGTATCAGAGCGATCAGGTTGCCAAACTGAGACCTCTAGAATAAACAAATAATAGCCTTGGTGATGTGCACATAGGAAGCAGGGAGAAGTCAGCATGAGGAGAACTGGGAATCCACAACGCCAGTCAGTAATGGGAATGGGACCAACATCATTTCAAGAAGGTAAGCCTGAAGTATGGGTGCAGTTAAGGGATGAGCCATGAAACACCAACAAACTATCCTAGAAAATGTACAAGAACTAAAGGACGAGATGGTCCGGCTATGGGCGGACAACAAAACAATGATGCAGGAGCAAGAAAAAATTATGAAGAGTCTATCTAATAGATAGAATCATTAGCCACTAGTCCCTAGCCCTGAACACGGAAATATGATAGGGGAATAAGAGTTTTGAACCGAGAATATGGAAATAGAAGGTGGTGAAGAAAATCATGAAGAAGAATCAGATAATGTGTCAAATCACAAGACATAGAAAAGGTAGAAATTGGAACTTCAAGGTGAGTTTCGAAAAATAAAGCCTCCTCTCTATGATGGTGAATAGGAAGAGGCGGCAGAAGCATGGCTCATCAATATGAACAAGTATTTCCAGCTGTACAAGTATTACCATAATCTAAAGGCTCATCTAGCCATTTTTCAGCTACAAGGGAAAGCCACGTTGTGGTAGGAGGAAGTAAAAACAGTTCGCATAGTCAATGAATAAAGCATAACCTATGAAAAAGTTCAAAGATATTTTAAGGAAAAATATCTAACGGAAATATTTTATGACGAAAAAGAAAAGGTGCAGCGGTTTATCAGTAGTCTCCCGATGTTCATGAAAGAACGACTGGAGTTTGACAACCAAAAAACCATGGGCGAAGTTATTCGTAAGGCACATATCTGTTGCCAGCAAAACAAACCAAAGGGAGATATGAGCAAGAGGTGGGCTAACAAAAATGGAAGTTAATTTGTTCCCAGCCACAAGGGGAATAAGGGCACAGGCAACAAAGGATCATTTAAAGGTCAAACTAACCAGGAAATGAACAGAAATTAACCCAGGTTTAAAGTGCCAGACGAACCAGGATGAATGAGAAAGCTGGCAAAACTGAAGCAGAATTAACTAATAGACCACATGTACAGTGTTAGGGACGAAGAGGCCCGCATTATGTCAAAAACTACCCACAACACGAAGGAGCTGATCAGATTTCACAATTACAAGAAGCATTTACTATGGGAGAGGTGGAAAGAAGCATTCCTAAAATTAATGTCACCCTTGAAGACCATCGGGCAGAATTTCAGCCAACCATGGTTGAATTTGAAGTTAAAGTTTTTGACAGAACTCTATCTATTTTAATTGATCCCAGGGCTACCTTGAGTTATATTAGCCCCAAGATAATGGAACAATGTAAATTGCAAACTGTTTAAGTTTAAAAATCATTGGTTAGTACAACTAACCACAGGAGCAAAAAGAAGAGTTTTGGCCAAAGTCAATAATTTCCCTCTAATTTTAGCTAACCCGACTATCATGGAAAATATTAACCCCTGGGGTCCTATGACATCCTTATAGGTATGGACTGGTTGGAAAAACATTGGTCCCTTATTAATTGTAACACCAAAACCATTAATTACCAGGATGAGAAAGGAGAAAGGTAGGAAATTCAAGGTATTCAAAAACCTGTGTAGATAAGACCTGTAACAACCTCCCAATTAGCAAAATGCATCAAAAAAGACTACCAATTTTATGCAATGCAAGTAGGGTACATTGAATCTAAAGATAAATATGTTTCATTAGAAAGCATACTAGTGATACAAAATTTCTCGGATGTATCTCCTAAGGAAATACCAGGCCTACCACTGAAAAGAGACATAGATTTTACCATTGAGTTAATTCTAGGAGCTACCCTAGTCCCCCGAGCCCCTTGACGCATGAGCATACCAGAGCTAACAGAATTGAAAATGCAGCTACAAGAGCTGCTTGATAAAAGGTATATTCAACCTAATGTGTACCCTTGGGGAGCTCCAGTGCTCTTTGCTAAGAAAAAGGATGGACCATTACAAATGTGTATGGATTACCATTAGTTAAACAAGTTGACCATTAAAAATAAATACCCTATACCCCGTATAGGTGAGTTATTTAATCAGGTAAAGGGTGCAACCGTATTCTTAAAGATCGATCTCTACTCAAGTTATCATTAGATCCGGATAAAGGAGGAGGGTATAGCAAAAAAAACATTCATAATCATTATGGACATTATGAGTTTGTAGTACTGCCTTTTGGACTGACTAACACCCAAAAACCTTCATGTGTCTCATGAATAATATATTTCATCAATACTTAGACAAGTTTGTATTAATATTTATTCATGACATACATATCTACTCTCGGAGCATAGAAGAACATAAGGATAATCTCCAATTTATTCTACAAGTCCTAAGAGAGAACTAGTTGTATGCCAAATACAACAAGTGTGACTTATTTAAGGAACAAATCCAGTACTTGGGACACGTTATCACCAAGAATGGAATCGCAGTAGATCCAGAGAAAATAAGAACTAATATGGAATGGCCGGTACCAAAAGATGTAGCTGACATAATATCATTCATGGGTCTAGCTGGATATTATAGACGATTTGTGGAAGGCTTTTCTAGGGTGCCATATCCTATCACTTCTCTGCAAAAGAAAGGGAAAGCCTTTAGGTGGACCCCCGACTGTCAAATGAGCTTTGATCAGCTCAAGCATCTACTTACCACCACACCCATTTTGAGCATTTCTAATCCCAATAAAGAAACAGATGCTAGCAAGGAGGTTGTAGGTGGCGTATTAATGCAAGAAGGCGAAGTTGTTGCCTATGAGTCAAGAAAGCTTAAAGAGTACGAACAAAAGTATTCAGCATATGACTTGGAACTGATAGCGATAATTCATGCCTTAAATATGTGGTGACACTACTTAATGGGTAAGAAATTTTTGCTAACGACTGATCATCATAGTCTAACAAACTACTTCAAACAACCCACCTTAAATATTAGGCAAGCTCATTGGGCAGATTTCTTAAGTGAATTCGATTTTGAAATCTTACATTTGAAGGGAAAAGAAAATTGTGTTGCGGATGTCTTAAGTCGAAAGGTAAATTGTTTATATGAAATTTCTTTCAGTGAGTCACGAAGAACTTTTTATGAGAAGATTCATGAAACAACCATGCAAGATTTAGTATATAAACATTTATGGCAGCAAGTAAAAATTTCAAACAACCATGAACAACAAATAGGATATGAGGTAAATTCAGAAGAATTGTTGATTTATAGGAAGAGGTTATATGTGCCTAACAAGAAACATCTTAAAAATTTAATTTTAGATGAATTTCATAAGATTCCTTATGTAGGCCACCCCAGATATTGGAAAATGATTTCTACCTTGAGAAAGGAATTTTAATGGCTTGGTATGAAGAAGGAGGTAGCAGAATATTTAGCGAGATGTCTGGAATTCCAACAAATAAAAGTTGAGCACCAACACCCTACAGGTTTACTCCACCCTCTACCTATTCTTGAATGGAAATGGGAAACCATATCCATCGATTTCATTACCGGACTGCCTAAGTCAAAAAAGAAAAATGATTCCATCATGGTGGTAGTGGAAAAATTTAGCAAATCTTCTCATTTCATACCAGTCCAGTCAACTTATAAAGCGGTGAAAATTACTAACATTTTTATGCAAAACATTTTTAAATTACATGGAATACCCAAAATTATCATTTCAAACCACAATGTGAAATTTACATCAGCGTTCTGGAAGGCTCTTTTTGAAGGATTGGGCACACAACTGCACTTCAGCACCACATATCACCCTCAAATGGATGGACAAATAGAGCAAGTAAATCAAGTGCTTGAAAACATGTTGTGAACTTATGTTATGCAACAACCATCAAAATGGGAAGACTACCTGCACTTAGTAGAATTTGCCTATAACAATGGATATCATACATCTCTACGGATGAGTCCCTTTGAAGTGTTATATGGACGTAAGTGCAGGACACCCTTGAGTTGGAGTGGTCCAGAGGACAAGTTGACATTAGGACCACATATCTTAGAGGAAATGGAAGAGATGGTGAAAAAGGTACGAACCAACTTGAAAGCCACTCAGGATTGGCAAAAGAACTTTGTTGATTGGAAAAGAATCTTCCGGGAATTTCAAGTAGGGGATCATGTTTACATTCAAGTGCGAGACAAGAAAATCACACTACAATGGATCGGATGTGCTAAACTAACACCCCAATTTTGTGGGCCTTTCCAAATTTTAGCTCGAATCATACCAGTGGCTTACCACCTTACCTTATCCAGCCACATTCGTGTGCACAATGTATTTCATGTTTCTCCACCTAAGAAATAAATTAATTTATGATCCTAAACATGTAATCAATTGGCAAGGCATTCAGGTAAAATATTCAAGAATTTTCTCTTTTAATAAAGATTTATTAAACAAGATGGTTGATGACTTAAAATTGTTTTGTTGCTATGTAGGTCGAACCGGAAGGTGAGTTCTTGGTCTAACCTCTGGTTATACTATATCGGAGAGAAGTAACGCTATGGAAACGAGTTATCACCAAGGTTAAAGTACAATTGCAGCATTATGGGCCGAAAGAGGCCACCTAAGAAGATGAGTAGGTTATGAAGGAGACCTTTCTGGATTTGTTTAGAGAGGGAAAACATTGGGATGATGTTACATCTTAGGGGGGAAGATGTGATATCCCTAGACCATGTAAATATTTTAATTACTGCAGATCAAACAAACTATTTATTTTTCTTAGTTATAAAAAAACTATTTTTGGAATTTAATTCTTTTTAAAAATAAAACAACAATTACCAGTAAATATTATTTTACTTGTTAATCAGTTAGAGAGACAATTACCTACTCCTAACTGATTTCTTGAAGATTTATTCAAGAAGATCAAGAGGATAGGGGTATCTGAGATCAAGGAGAATGATGAACAAAAATGAAAAATTATGTGTTGAAATGTCAGGAAGTTTATGAGGCTATGTCTGGTTTGGACCAGATAGCAGTGAGACTATGAGTTCTCAAGAAAAGAGAGTTCATGTATTCAGGAACAACTCGGAAGGAGACTAACTAAGGTAGTCTCAAGGTTGGGAGGCAAAGAAACAAGAAACAAGGTCTGGTTTTGGACTGAAACAGGAGTAATTCTAGCTAATCAGCAGTCCAGATAAGTGAAAGTTCCTTGTACTTAATAGTTAGATTTTATCATGTATGTTGATATAATGTAAGTATATTAATCATTTCTAGCAATTAGGTATGGATTAGTTTGATTAATTAAGGTAAATGCTATGATAGTCTATGAATAGAGATTTCATGTAAAGGATGGAATAGTGAATATTTAGTAAGACTTCATAGCCAACTTTCAGTACACATAACTAGAAACTGATAGAGAAATGTAAGAAGACTATCATAGTTATGAATCTAAAATACAAATGTACTATCCAGAACCAAATTCCTATGTTCAAAGATTATCAAAGAAATTATTATACGCTAATTTCATAATAAAAAACCTTTATGACAAAGAGTGTCAAGAAGTTATCATAGTAAAGAAATCTATCATACTATATTGCTTAAAAGATCTACACACTAAGTAGAATACCAAACCCCAGAGAAATAAGGTAACGCCCAATTCCATGGATATAACCAGAACCCTAATTTATTAAGAATGCTCGGATCCCAATTTAATCCAAGAACTCAAGAATAAGTTGAACAGAGAAAGGCAAACAAAGTAAGGGAAACATTTATAGTAGAACTCCCAGTCAAGAAAGAAATTGAATGTCCAGACTAACTTTATAAATTAAATAAGTATATGCAAGAACTTTAATAGTAACCCTCAATCATTTTAAAGTATTGAGATATATTCTGAAAGTAAACCTGAGGACCTTTCCTCTAAAATTATAAGCCCCTGTTGTTGGAAGAGATAGGGCATGCATTTTCTCTAAACTATTTAATGCAAAAGAAAAATGCAATATCAACTGACCCTTAAAACACAAGCGTTAAGCTAATGAAACCCTCGCAGAGGTGTCGCCGAAGAAATTCCAAATTAATATAAGGATGGAAAATAATACATTCAAACACTGTAATTATAGTCATAATATAAATATGAATTCTTAACTATCTTTAAAGCAATAATGTAACCATTACCAGCCAAGATTTAAAGTTCACCACCCTCGGCAACATATACAAACAAGAAACCCTGGTCAACATGTCGGTATAACAATAGAAATTTTATAAAGACCAGAGGGCCACATAGAAAACCTTAACTATCACAAATGTTTACCATTTTCGAAGAGCTCCCTACAGAGTTGAAACCCTAACCTCATAAACCAAGCAAGGAACCATGCACAATGTAAATACCCTGAAAGCATATGGGCCTGTTTTCATTGCGTTCAGGGAGCCGAACAATGGTCTCATCTAGTTTCTCGCCTGACGCTTTGCCTCTAAAAAAACCCTCCACCCCAGCTGGGAGGAGAAACAGAGGTTAAAAACCATAACCCAGCAAATAAGAACAAAAGAGAAACCTTAATGATGACATTCTGCAAGATATACTTGGTTTAACTCGGTTGAAGAACCTGGTCGCTTACAAAATATGTGCCATGAGCACCAGGAAACCCCAACATATGTCAGGAGAAGCCGAGTGTTTAGATAACCAATAGTGATGACCGTAAAGCATTAGAACTCAGTTCCTATAACTAGCTAGCAACGTAATACCTAAGCCAAAGGAAAAACCTCCCCTGAAGGTGCCGAAGACCACAACCAAAAGAGGGATAATGAAATGGGTGAGCATACAAAACTGGAGGCATAGAACCCCAAGGTTCCTTCCCTGCATCTGATCCATCTAATGATCTGAGATAGTCGATCCGGAGTGGATCCCGAAGTCATAGTCAATGAAGTACTACAGTAAAGTCTTGAGTAGGGTACCACCTCCACCTACGCTGAGCAACAGTTAGCCAGTTAATGCGAGCTGGGAGATCGAAGGGTGGAAAGTAAATGCAAAATGGAAATACTGACAACCGTCAAAGGTGGAGTAATTACATAGTGTAAGTTTCATTAATCTGAAAGCATGAAATGACAAGTGGAGTATGTAATATGAGCCACCATGTGAGATTGACAAGTGGCCTTGTCTCGACTATTAACCTCCTGTGTATGACCTTAATACTAAGGCCTAGAAAGGGTTAATATTTTCCGCATGATTATATATAATGATAATAAAATTCAATGATACATTAAATTGTTTGCAACAATTGCCTTGCTATGGTAATATTCATAGGTTATAATAGAATTCTATGGATATTATAGGAAGGTCAGTGATTTTTTTTTTTTTTAATGTATAAATTAACTCTTGGATGTGTGACACTAAATAATTTAAATTTTTTATTAAATAATATTTTTTATTATATTTTATGGTTAATATTATCAAGTTAGATTATGTTTATTTTTCTATTTATTTTAAAAACGTCTTACATCTTAACAAGTTAAATTAAATTTAATATATAAAATAAATGTTGTAAAATTTGTTAAATTTTATTTATTGAAAATATAATTTATTTTGCGCCGATAAGGGTAGATGAATGAAGTTATGAGGGGGATAACGACACCCTTCAACGTCTTCTCAAAATTTGAACCATTGTATAAGTGGCATGTGTTACATTGGTGCATTGTTGGAGACCATCAATGTCAGGTTTGGGACCCTACAGAGGCACTTAGTTGGAGACTACAATGTGGATGGGTTAGCAAGAAGTGAGAGAGGCACTTGCAAAAACAGTTTACGAGAGTGGAGGTATTGAACTGCCACATGATTTCAATAACCCTAGTAAGTTCACATAATGGTTATGTCAACTTTTATAGTGTCATTTTTCCTAGTAACTGGGGGGAGGGATTTATTAGTAGTACTAGTCTCTAGGCCTTACAATCCACTGTTAAGGGTAGCTTGGGCTCAAGACAATTCTAGGCCTATAGTGGTGGCATTTGTGGGTTAGTTGTTTTTGCTTGGATTTCGGGGTTAGGGACATTGGAGTGGGATGATGGCCTGAGACTTCAAGGCCATCTAGTCAAGAACAATGATAGAGGGTGGTAGGATAGTTGGTGCAATGAATTCAATTTCTTCTTGGTGGTGCATTTATGTTCAAGGGGCGTTGTTGTGATCGAATCTGGTTAGAATTGGGATGGCAGATGGGGTCTCCCTCTCTAGTCTTAGCAAATTGGGGTCGTTGAGGTGTGTTTAGAGTTCTACGAACTTCAACTCTATTTTTGGAGCCAAGCTATTGGGGTTTGTGGAAAAACTGTTGGAGGAGAGTATTGAGGCCCTCTGGTGATAACAACTCAAAAAAGTTTGGAGACAACTCTTGTTAGAGGTGTGGCTCTTGTAGCACTGGAATTTTATAGTTAGGTGTTGGGGGTTGATGAATTCATCGGTTTGTGGTGTAGAAAAGGAATCTTGGTGCTAGGAATAGTGGGTTCGGGTTGTGGTGAAGATGTTTAGACATAGGGGCAGAGTGAGGAAAGGGATAGGGCCACGAAGGAAGGGGGAAGAACATAGAAGAGAAGTATTAGAAGTAGAGGGAGAAGGTGTCCAGGAAGCATAGCTAAATGAGGTGGTAGCCCGCAAGCCTAATCAGTCTATTGGTCATGTATTTCTTCCAACCCCATTGATACCCTAGAAGCACAATTATGGAAAGTCATTGCGCTATTGGAACAGTTAAGTTTGAATTATCATGATGATTGTAATAAAATTAAAAATTTGATGAACGATTTGTAGCACAATCAATGGAATATGTAGGATCGTTTGGCATCACTCAGGTGAGGACAAAGATGGCTAGTTGAGCATATGGAACAAATAGAGTGACATCTGGCGCATGTAGAACTTTTTGTTCATGGGGAACTAAGGTTTCCAGATCCTTTAGGTAATGAGTCAGATAATCCTCCTATTCATTGATGTTTGTGGGTCGTGTCTTTATATTGAGGGGCTTTGGGCATATTGGTATTTTTGTTTTTTTGGTTCTAAGCAGCTCCTCACATTCTGTAATCAACTTTTGTGTTGTTCTTCTAGCCAACAAATCTGGTATAAATGAGATTAGAAAACATAGAATTTTGATCAAACATACTATAACCTTTTGATAAATTAATAGAAACTTTTGATAGACCCCAAAAAAATTATAATTTATTTTAATTTATTATATATATATATATATATATATATATATATTAATATTAAATTTTTTTTATAATATATATATTTATGAATGATTTTCTTTACTTTATGTCTTCAGATACATATCATTAACTATGTGATAAAAACATTAAAATTAAAATTTATATTAATTAATTTAAATATTATTTTTGAATAATATTTTTATTTTTTAATTTATTTATTTAGTAATGATAATAATTTTTTTTAAATTATTTTATCGCAACTATTTCTATTTATTTCTATTTAATTTTGGATAAATGTCATACAAATTTACATATGAATTCATTTAGGATGTCAACACTTAATGAATATAAATGAAATCTTTAATATCACTTCCCATTTGGGGGAGAATTTAATTTTCAAAGACAATTTCATAGGATTTACTTAGAGTAGCAATAGAGGGTAAATAAGTAAGCAGTAGTCTATAATGCGACTTTTTGAAAGCCTTTCTGGCAAATTTTTCCAGTCAAAATCCGGCAACAATTCATTGAAATCCCAAATTTGATCGCTAGTTTCTGCACAATCAATGGCTCCCAGGGGTTTTTCAGGGCGCCGAATCCAAATATGCAGTTAAAAAACCATTTTAACTTGCTAAAAATTAGATTACCTCTTTCTTCCGCGGATTCCGTCACCGGAATCTCCAAACAAGTCGATTATAGACAAACTCCAATAGTAAGATGTTTATTAAAATTATTTTTTTATTAATTACAATATTATGGAATATTTTATATTATGAGTGTTTATAAAATCGCAAATAATTTTATTTTTTAAAATAAAATGATTTTTATATTTTATTTTACCCTATTTTTAAAAAATTAAATACTAAATTTGTTTTATATTATTTATTAATTGGAAATCAAATTAATGTCAAAAGATTAATATTTTTTATTTCAAATTTTTATAATAGGATATATATTTAAAAAAACCTATTAACCAAGATTTCAATATAATAGGATCTGCGCAGCTCCTGCGGTGTAAACTCCCGGTTCTTCGGTGAATTCTCTTCTACGGTGAATTCTCTTCGAAGAAAATTCCCGGTTCTTCGGTGAATTCTCCTCTACGGTGAAGAGATCTGCGGTATTTGCGACTGCTTGAGTATTTTTTATTTATCTCTTCAGATCTGCGCAGCTCCTGTGGTGTAAACTCCCGGTTCTTCGGTGAATTCTCTTCTACGGTGAAAACTCCCGGTTCTTCGATGAATTCTCCTCATCTTCGGTGAATTCTCTTCGTCTACGGTTCTTCAGATCTGCGCAGCTCCTGCGGTGTAAACTCCCGGTTCTTCGGTGAATTCTCTTCTACGGTGAATTCTCTTCGGAGAAAAATCCCGGTTCTTCGGTGAATTCTCCTCATCTTCGGTGAATTCTCTTCGTCTGCGGTTCTTCAGAACTGCGCAGCTCCTTGCGTCAGCTCCGGCGGTGTTAGATCTCTTCAGATTTGCGATCTGCGTAGCTCCTTGAGATATCTTAGCTCTGCGGTGGTGTTAGTTCACGATCTGCGGTTTGAGCTGAGGATTGTATCTCTTCAGTATCTGCGGTTTTTAAATCTACGGTTTGGCTTTCTATCTGGTGCAAATCTGCGTAAAATATGGCCCCGAGCTTCGCAAAAATAACTGGTGGCTCATCCGCCTCTGGAGGGCAATCTCCTGCCCATATCGTGAGTGAAGCCCCAGCTCCCACTATCCAAGTGGTCTAGGACTCACTCGATGAAGCTTTGAAGTTCTCCGAAAGTGCCCTAATTTGCTGGTTCAATGGTTTTTGGCCGCAGCGGATAGCACTCCACAATTGGATCTCGGAAGTATGGAAGCCTATCATTTCTGATGAAATTAATATCTACCCCTGTGCTAGAGGTTTCTTTATAGTAGATTTTGAAAATCCTGAAAGCAGACAATGTATTCTAGAATCCGGCCCTTGGTTTTGGGAAAAATCAGGCCTATTCATGAAGCCATGGAACCCATCATTCGATCCCTCTACAACAGTGATAACCTCAGCACCAGTTTGGGTGAGATTGCCAAGCCTACCCTTGCATCTCTGGAATCTCCCCTCGCTAAAAGCCATCGGAAATGCAATTGGGAAATTTTACTGCAGGTGCCCAGAAACAGAGGAATATGCCAGAACCACCTATGCACGCATCTGTGTGGAAATGGATTTCAGCGTCGGATTCCCAGCTGAAATAAACCTAACAAGTAAAGATTATGTGTGGAACCAAAAGCTTGATTATGAAAGTGTCCTCTTCAGATGTCGATCGTGCTTTGAGACGGGGCATCTAGCCAAAAATTGCCCAAAAGCCTCTGAGAAAAATTTTGCTAGAAAAAACCACCACAGATCTACATGGTGGGAAGGAGCACAAAAAGAACACTACACTGTCATCAAAGAAGAATATTCTAGAGAAAACTCTGAGTCGCAAGAAATCAAGGAAGAAGGAAACAACTCTCAAAGCAAGCAAGGAGAAAGCCCGCCCCAACAAATCAACAGTTATGAGGATTTGAATACCGCAGAAAATAAACTTAACATCAAAGCAGATCTCCTAAACCAAACTTCTCCGACTATAGATCGCGAAGCTAAGACACCAATGTCCCAAGAACCAGAAGAGATGAAGGAGATGCAAGACAAAGGAAGTTGGAAGACGGTAGAGAAAAGAAAGAAAGCTACAACACCAATCTCGCCAATAAAGACGAGGAGCCAGACAAGTAAAAATTAAGAAAATTGTAGGTCCGATAGACCAATTTGGTCTCAGTGGACGTTAACCATCATCATCATCATCATCATCAATAAATTTTAAGTGAAATAAAAAGACTATCAAAAGAATGTGAAAATATCATTAATAATATCAATAGTGTCTCAAATAGTTGAATTAATTAGAAATACAAAATTTGATTTGTTGAAAAGCTACTCAATGCAAATTTATTATTCATGTTATTTCCACGCAATAAAATAATCTTTAATATATGGTTGAATTAATTAGAAATACAAAATTTGATTCGTAGAAAAGCTACTCAATGCAAGTTTATTATTCATGTTATTTCAACCCAATAAAATAATCTTTAATAAATATTAAACAAAATTATAAAAAATATTAGCATTTAATATTTAATATTAATATTTTTATTTCAATATTAAAAAACACACATCTGAATGAACTTAAACCATTATATTTAATCATATTGTATTTATATAAATTTTAATTTTCACATAATAAAAGTATTTTTATTCATGTAAAAAAAATTAAAAACTGAGAATAGTTTAATTTGAATGTCTTATTTTTATATTTTATTATTATTTATTATTTATAACAACTTGATAATATTAATAATACAATTTATGTTATCCCGGTGGCGGCTGATCAAAGACAAGTTCATGTTAGGTTGTGTTGTTAATGCTTGGGAAGAAGTGATCCCGACATTTGGAAATCGATATGGTTAATGGAGATCACTCTAATCATCGTATCGAATGGAGAATTATGAAGAGAAATCCGTGGTGGTGTGGGGGGATTTACAAAGTTGAGAGGCAAAGGAGAGCATTAGGTTCATTAGTTGGGCATGTGAGTAATTGTTTTCTCTAGAAAGCCTTTCGCAGTTTTAGGCTTGGTTTATATGAATTTCTGTTGGGTTCAAAGCTTTACACTCATGCTATCATATCGGCTTTGAATTCCTTTCTCTGGATTTTCCTTTATCCATTATGTTCAAACCTACTTCCATTTCTTGGTCTCGATCTTGCTCTACTTCAGCATCCAAAGTTTTCTTAGGTCTTTGCCAGAGGCTTTTATCTTTTTGTCACTTATTTAAATTATGTTCTATTATTCCTATGATTCACCTATTTATTCGAGCAACTAGTGTCTTCTGGAATCCCTAGCTGGGGTTGTAGTTTGAGTTCCCATGCATCCTTGTTCAAGATCGTTGGGGTTGTCGTTTGAGTTCCCCTGCATCCTTGTTCAAGATCTTCCTCTTGTTTCGGTTGAGAAGCTCTCTAGGATTGAGTGACCATTGGGGTCTTTGTCATGGGCTCCTAGGAATCCATAGTGTTTCCCTTGGTTTAGTCCTTCTCTTTCTATCTGAAAACTTCTTTCTTGCTTTTTCTTGTTGTGTTGTCAGTGATGAAATTAATGGAGAATGCATTATTGGAGAAAGTTCGTTCATCAGTTGTGTGTGAGTCTTAGTTTGGGAATTAGTTCTTATACTTTAGGTGGTTGTTCTAACTCTCCTATTTACATGTAATCTATATTTTCTTGATGATTATTGATGAATGTGTAGAGCGTTCTACCAGAGGCAGTCTCCAGGTGAAGCTCCTCACCTGTGAGCTGAACAGTGTCTGAATATATGTTTGTTTATTCCATTATTAACATGGTATCAAAGCCGAAGTGAAGAGGAGATCGTGGATCTACCAGGTGTGTGGTGAATCTGCGTGGTGGCTGGTGGCATCAAGGCCAAAGTGGTGCGGTGAGCATGGAGCCATTATACGGTCAAAGAAGATGGAGTGTGTTGTCCTTGCATGACGAAAATTGCATTGCAGTACTAGAATTGAATTTTACATCATCAAAGGGTATCGTCGGAACCGTTTTTTTAATATTTTTTTTTAAAAATGGTTTTAATATTTTAAAAGGAAAAGCAAGTTTTATTTTCTTTTGGGGCGCACATCTAAAAGGGGCTCATATTTTTTTTAAATTGAGTTTCTATATCCTTAAAAAGGGATTTGTTTTGAGCGTCCATCTGAAGGGGTTGTATTTTAAAATTTTTTATATTGTTTTTCAAAAAGAGAGCACCCATTTTTTTTAGATCCATTCTCTGGATCTGCAGACAAATCCATTGCTAATAGATCTAGAAATTAATTTTTCCCCTTGATCAATTGTTGGCGGTTAAAGGGATCTTGGATCAGATTCATAGATCAACCCGTCACGATGAATAATCTGATGGCAGAGGCGTACTTGAACAAGAAATAAGCTCGATGGGTCTAATTATTCTAATTGAAAATTAAAGTTGCAAACTCTGCTTGAGGGGAAAAGTGCATGGGTGATTGCAAATGGGGATGAATTGAAGCCAATTGTAGTAGGTGGAACAACTGCAGTAATTCAAGATTGGGAGAAGGGGGAGAACAAGGCAAAAGTGTTGTTAAAATTGTCAGTGAAGGAATGCATTATCCCTCACATCAGAGAGTGTAAATGAGCAAATGAGATCTGGACACCTCTCAAGGATTTGTATGAGATAAAGAATAAAAATCGCTTATTGTTCCTAAAGAGCAAGATTCTCTCCATTAAAATGGAGGAGAATGAATTAGTCGCAACATTCATCTCTTAGATCAAGGAACTAAGAAATAAGTTGGCCGATATAGGGGAGAGAATGTCAAACATTAATCTTGTCACGGTTACCATGAATGGTATGATTGATGACTATTAGATGTTTATTACAGGACTGAACGCAAGGGAGAAAGCCCCCAATTTCGAAGAATTGATAGGGATCCTGATGCAAGAGGAAGAAAGTCGGATGACTTTGAAAGCCCATAATTTAGATCTTGCATTAATGGCGAAGAAAAATCCTTTCAGAGGGAAAGCAAGCATAGAATAGAAATAAGGTGGTACACCACAGAGAAATCCACCTCAAGGTATGTCTTCAACCAGAAATGATTCATGGATTAAATATTTTTATTGTGGTAAACTTGGTCACATTGCTAGAAATTTCCATAAGAAGAAGCTTGATGATGGTCGACATAGTCATAAGAAGCATGCAAGACACTTTGCTGATGAAGACCAGAATTAGAACCTTAAATTATTTGTATGTGATTATGCCTTCTCCGCTGAGAATGATGAAGCAAAAGCTTACTTTGTGGATTTAGGAGCTTCCACCCACATGGAAGGTAACATACATTGGTGTGAAATTTTGAAGAAACCAATAGTGGTGCTAATCTATACCTTGGTGATGACAAAGCCTACAAGATCAAAGGACATGGAGGCATTCCTGTGATTTTGCCTAATGGCAAGATCAGGAAAATCTAGAATGTGATGTATGTACCATGAATTAAAAAGAATTTACTTTTTCTTTCAACCATTGTAGATCAGAATCTTAAGCTAAAGTTTTTTAAACCTTATTGTATCATTAAGAATTTGCTAGATAAACATAAACCGGTTGCATATAGAATTCAAGTTGGAGGCCTGTACAGTTGAATGTCACAAGCATACGACACTAGGCTTTGACTTCATCAGTTATGACTGCAGAAAATTTGAGGCATCAAAGCTATATTAATTTTCATGACCTGTTGCTACTTCATATGTTATCACTCAGGTTGTTCCCTAAGAAAGTTGTAACAAGGGAATACGGCCAAGGTAACCACAGGCCAATCTTTTAGACACAGATTCTAGCCAATCTGCATCCAAAGAGGGCTCTCTTTATGATTTAACTTTGTTGTGAAAGATGTTAGGCTAGTTATGATGTTCAGGGGTTTTGTTTGATTGTTGGATGGTGAGATTCAGTAAAACAAAGGTATAAATCTGAGAAGTTCAGTCCATTGGGCTAATGGAGTCTATGAAGATGGATTGCTGGATATGGTTTTGTAACAAAGGATGGCACTACAGAGTAAGGTAATCAAACATGAAACAATTTTAAAGGTTGGAATCAGATGGAATGGACTCTAGTGGATGAAGGGCAATTAGTAATCTTTCATCATATAAAGAGATGGAAAGTGAATGACTACTACTAAGAAGCAGTTAAGAATTCCCTAGCAACTAATCAAAATGATAGAATCAAGGAAAACATAAGCAATTAAGAATTCACTGTTTATACCTGATTTTGAAGAAAACACAGAGAATAACAAAGACTGAACATAAAGTTCAATTAAACAAATTCTGAGTTAATCTTTCTCTTTATCATTCAGACCATGAAACATAGATGACATAATAGACAAGAAAACTATAAAACAGGAGATATAAGGGTACTCATTGATCCATAGTTTGATTCAAGAATTCTGCAACAAGTCCTCTACTATCAATTCCACATCTAGAGATTCCAACAACAATGGATTCCAACAGATTTTTTATTCTGAAAATTTCAGTATTACAACATAGTCTCAGAGATACATCACCAACCCCAAATACTTTGAATGGGGAGGTATTTCTACAAAATATCTAACAGAGATAATATCTAGTGATGAGTTATTGTTTTTACAAGAGATGGAGACACATAGTCTTGAAAACAAGGAAGACATAAATGAAGAGATAAATGATGTTGTGCTGGCTGTAGCCCCTGTAAGTCGGTCTTTAGCTATTTTCCACTGACATTGTGTGTTGTCTGTTGTGGCCTGCTCAAGTGTCTTTAATTCTGATGTGATACTCTTTGACTTATACGGTCTTCATTTATTTATGTTTTCTACAACATGGTAGATGACCCAAAGATCTTACTTTACCAAAGATACCAGAGATAAGTTCATAATATTCCTAACATATCTTGCCACCAGTCTGATTCTGGTAGTTTGTGTCTCTGCAGCTTTCTTAAAGTCTCATCAGTCTTTATGTACCTGAAAAAATTAGGTGGGATGGTGAACATATGTTTCATCTCATGCTCAATGTAAAATAAATTCTCCAATTTATCATAAAGGGTATGGCCAGATGGGACTGCCTTCTCTGCTGAAGTACTTGATGATGCATTTACTTGATCAGTAGCATGTTTATTCAACTTGTGCATGTACTCAACTTGTCTCATCAGGCGTTCATTACTCCCCAACAGACTTGGCAAACCCTTTTCATGCAAAATTGCAAATCTTTCTATAAAACAATCAATCTCCACCTGCATGTCCTGGCATCTCCTTTCCAGATTTTGAATCAGAGTTCTCATAGTTAGAACTTCCTTGATATGCAGAATGGTGCATGTCCTGTCTCTGATTTGCAGTGCCTCCAATTCTTCACTTGTCTTGGTATTCAAAAAATGTATTACACTGTTATCTTGTTCAGGCATGTGTCCCAATAAAGCTCTGGTTTTTTGAATCTCCACTTGGTCTACTGCTATCAAGTCAATCTGCTCATAAATAACCTGAATAGATCTCCACACATTACTAATGGATTGATTGATGTTAGCCCACAAAATGACTTTGATTTCTCCCAGAGGCTTATCTAAGGAGAGATCCTTTTCCAATGCTTTCACCTTGTTCTCTAATGCCTTAACCTCCCGTGTCTTTTCTGCCACAGTGATCTTGGATTTGTCATAACTTATTTCTAACTTTGCTAATTTCTCTTTGGCCTCTTTCAATTCTGACACTTGGAGTTTTAATTCCTCCTTGGATTTTATTAATTCCTCTGTGGTCATGCCAATATTGTTGCTTGCTGCTGTTGTAGCTGCTACTGCTGATGTACCTGTAGTTATTTCTGTTGTAGGTGTTGGAACAGTGGGAGGCAGTGTTGTTACAACTGTTGAAGGGGCAGTTGTGACTGTAGGGATTACTTTAGGTGGTTGGGAGGTTGACTCTCCCTGCTTTTCTTTTAGTGTTGTTTCCAATGCCTACTCAGTATCAGTTAACCTTTCATTTAGCTTCATGAGCAATTCCATCATGTCCTTCTCTGATTTTTGTTGTACCACTTGTGTTGTTTGAGGATGCATGGTAGGAGAGAGTTTAAGCTGCTTTCTCAGGGCAACCATATCTTCCTCTTTCTTTTTTAACAGTGCCTTGATGCCCTTTGCATCTTTTGGATCATGTCCTAGCTCAATGATAATCTCTTCCAGAGACTTCCAAATCTAGCTAAGCAGAGGTGTTCTCCAAGGATTTTTGTAATCTATGAGCTAGCATAGCTTTATCAACTAGTGTGGAGTAAACCATCCCTCCAGTCTGTTTGTGCAGCTCGATCTGGTCCATAGGATGAATATCCTTGGCCATGACATCCAGATTTGTCCTAATGTTGTCAGCTTCTGATTGTGGTTGTTGCACTTTGGGCTTGAAATAACTCATGATCATCTTGCCCTCCTTGATGTCATACGCAGACATCAACCTTAGCTGGTTTGTGCAGACCATCTTAAGATATTGGTTGTAAAGTTGTACCCTTAGTGGATCGTTTCTAGCCTTAATCTCAGTG
The DNA here is from genome assembly GCA_000404065.3 of Pinus taeda. Taxonomy (NCBI): domain Eukaryota; kingdom Viridiplantae; phylum Streptophyta; class Pinopsida; order Pinales; family Pinaceae; genus Pinus; species Pinus taeda. The sequence goes on from APFE031557916.1 coordinate 291,908, forward strand.
AATGTTCTTATGATGTCGGAGGCATGTTTTCTTTGTGGCTGAGTAGATGAAACTTCCACGCTATGTTGCCTTTCTATCTCTTGTCGATGTGAGCTAGTTGATGTGTCCACCATTGGGGAAGTCTATTCGCTGACTACCCTTTCACCTCTCAAACAGTCTATTGTTTCCTCAAGGATTTCCTCTTCAGAGTGAGGATTTAATCTTTGTCGCTTTGTCCCCGGTTGCTCTGCAAGTCCACTCATGGGTGTGGGGTCCTCCATGTCTCTCTTTTTACCTTTTTCCTCATTTAGAGGAGTTTGTAATGCAGGAACCTCTACTGCTTTGGTTTGTACTGGAGGAATTTGCTCCTGTTGTTCTGTCATTCTTTGTTGCTCTGTGTGTGCCACTTCTTTGCCCTTAGAGATCCCTGCACCTATTGTACTGGCTTATTGTATAGGCTGCTGAGAAGTTCCAGCAGAGGATGCACCAACTCCTGTTTGTTGAGGTAGACCGAAGGATACCTGTCCAAAAGATCACAAACCTCCTCTCTCCTTTGGAATCCAATTTCCTGATGGGAAATAAAAAGTTGTCTGGCTGATAATATAGCAGAAGGTGGTAGATGAATGAAGTGTACTTGAAGACTCCTTCTCTATCCAGACTTATGAATTGCTCATTGATTTTGTTAGCAATAAACGTTGCATAATCATACTTGACAGCAGGGGGCTGTCCTGGAATAAATATAGACAACCAAACTAAGGTGGTTTCATCAACAAATTCACTTGTTTTTAAACCCAAGATGAAGGATATCATATCAACTAGGAGTCTTCCTATTTTAGTGAACCAGACATGCAAATATGGAGGTGGGCCTCGAGGCTGGCACTCTGGTTTCATGAAAATTTGAGCAATTCGGGTTATTTCTATGTTAGGTAATTTGGAGCCTTGCTCAAGCAAAAATCCCATGGAAAGAGGAGCCAGAGGCTGAGTGGGATGGAAATGTAACATCTCATTGATAGATTCAACAGTTATGTAAAAGAGGACAGTTTGGTATGGGGTTATGACTACTTTGGTGACAGGGTCATAGTTGGCACAACAATGGTGGATAATATCTGGGAAGACATTAACTGAGGGAAGGTAACACCTAGGAAGATTAGATTCCCATATTCCATATAAATCGGAGTCGCTCAAATGACTATTTCTAACTTGGCAAAATTCCTCGAGGTGGTTCATGTCTCCAGTTAACTCTTTGATTTGAAAATCTCTGTCAACCAAAGGTAACCAATTCTAGTCCTTATGAGGTGCATTGAGGGGCGCGACATTCAGGGCTACAGGAGCCTCCATGTTTGGTTCTTGTGTTTTTCAAACTGGAATTCGGGTTTTTGTGAAAAAATGGTCTAAACAGCAGTTCTGGGGCCTTTCTCTGTGAGTTACAGACCGAAGATAACTTGAATTCAGCTCCTCGGGTAAAATTTATAGAGGAAAAACAAAATTTGCAGGATTATTGGTAAAAACGGGTAAATACCTGGGTATACAGAGTAAAACAGTGCAACTGTGGGTTGACCAACGAACTGTGGAGGTAGATGTTGGATTTCTTGGCCGGGTGGTAGACTTGGCATTCGAGAAATCAATCGGATGTAATTTTTCATGCATCAGTGCTCACAGTAAAAATGGTGAAAATGACATTTTACGGAGTTTTTAACAAAATTTGGCTTTCGTGAGCCTTTTTGGCTTTTTTGGTCGGATGACATCATCGGGATGTGACGTCTTGTCGTTTAGCGGAAGGGTGGATGGTGACGTGGCACTGACATCAGCGAGGGGTCAGCGAGAGTGAAGTAAGTTGTTTTTCCCGCACCACATTTAGGGTCGGGTGGTTTCGGGCAGGGAGGCAGCGAGCAGCGCGGGCACACGACGCATGTCCACAGTACAGGGGAAATACTGTTGGCTCCCTAGGACTTAAAGTTCGGTAGATAGGCGGGTGCAATATGATTGTGAGCCGTCTGACGCGAGGGTGCTGATTGGACGGTGCACGCTGTGCGGAGATGGCGGGGGTTTAATGCGTGGGGGGCCCATGAATTAAACACCAATAAATCATATCGGGCGTAATATCATTGGTTGTCGGGGTTGGTTTAAGTTATTAATTAACCGAATGTTAATTAACTCTTAGGTTTTGTGCAGTGGGTTAGGTTATTTAAAGATTTCGAATAAACCTTTAAACCCCAAATTACATAAAGATATGATTTATAATTAAACTGGGACGGGATATTAGAATATAGGGGTTTTATCATATTAATGATAGATAGGAAAGGGGAATGAGTTTTAGGGAGTTATATAATAATGTCAATAGTTAATATGAGAGAGATATAAGTGGATGCACTAAGTGATAATCTTAGGCTTAGGGTGAAAGGGGTTTTGAGGTGAAAGACTATAGTTTTCCAAAGTAAAATGGGAATTCACTTAGGCAAAGTTTTATGAAAAGAAATGAGTGATTTGAGGGCAATATTAAGCAGATCTTAATATTTGTGAGGGGAGATTAGTGAGTGATTTGGGGGAAAAGTGTGAAGGGGAATTAATCATGCTTTTCTTGATGTGCATTCAAATGTGTGCCATGGTGCTTATAATAATAGTAAGATTAACATTTTGAAAACAAGATTTTATCCCAAGTTCGATTCTGCAACACCAAAATTGCCTACCCAAGCTACTTTTCCTAACATTTTTTCTTCTTTTTCCTTTGGGTGCACTTGGACTAGCAGACCCTTTCAATTTTCTTTCTTTTCATTGCAATCCTATCTAAATCCACCCTTATAGCCTCCAAGGGCTCAAATTTAACAGTTGAGCTCCTTTGCTTCTCTACTTGTCTACTTACCTGCCAAGATTGAACAGTTTGGACAGGTTTTATTCTCTACCTCTAAAACAAGTAAATTCAAACATGAACTGGCCAAGATTAAGTTGTTTGGCCATTCATCATTGGTGATATGAATCAGCGGGCTGCACACCATTAGATCATTGCAAAAATAGAATAGTAGTTGCTTTTTGGACTTGCACACTTTCCTGGTCTTTTGTTTGGGGTTCATTTCTTTCATTTTCTTGACCATTTCATTATTTTTTCCCTTTGATTTTTCTTTAGGGCATACCCTCTTTACATTTTTTAAATTTTTTGATTCCTTGAGAATATGGAAAACCTTTGCGAGGAGCCAAAAGGTATGAACATATTAGAGCTCATCTATGTCAATCATGAAATATGACACCTATTGGTATAGGAGCATACCAGTGGCTCCACTTGGGGATGGCTTTACCTGGTGGAAAGTCAAGAACAGCAGGTCAGATAGCCTTCTCCTTGACTTTTGATTGTGGCTCTGAAACCTCCTTCTGTTGGTTGCTTTATTATATGTATGAAAGTTGTACTTTCTGAAGCTTAGGGCCTTCTCTTTGGGCTTCAACTTTAGTAAGTTATCGTCCAATCCAAACCGGGACATTATCAAATATAAAGTATGTACATGTTTAAAGCAAAATATATCAAACAGCTGGATCAAAGTAGCGCTTGAGCATCTGACCATTGACTAGCCCTTCCTCAACTTCTGTGCCATCCAGGTTTCCCAAAAAATATGTATTATTCCCTTGCAAGGCCTGGATAATATAAGGTCCCTTCCATAGGAAGTCAAATTTCCCATGCTTTCCTTTAACTTCTCTCCTAGAATCCCACTTTAAAACTTTGTTTCCTATGTAGAAGTCTTTTGCCTTAGTCCTTTTGTCAAATATCTTTTTGATTTTTTCTTGTAGCACTTGAGATCTTTGGTATACTTCCTCTCTGATCTGCTGCAAATGAATGGTCTGATTTATTCTTCTCTGGATATCATTGGGTTCTACCTGAGTTTCTTGCAGTAATTTCATTACAGGGAACCCCAAGGATGAAGGAAATACAACCTCCATGCCATAAACTGGCTCATAAGGGCTAGTTCCAATTGATCTCTTTGTAGTTAATCTGTCTGCCCATAGTGCATTTGTAAGCTTCTTGTGCCAGTTTTTCTTGTTCTCTTCCAATAATTTCTTAATAATATTGATCAGGCTTTTATTGGAAGGTTTATCTAGGCCATTACCCTGAGGGTAATAGGCTGTGGAATGACCTAAAATGATACGGTATTTGTGGCAAAAATTTATCATTTTTCTAGATTTGAAAGCAGCAACATTATCAGTTATAATCTCTTCAGGACAGCCAAATCAGGACAGTATGTTGGTTTCTAAGAATTCTATAATAACTGTATCATTAACTTGTCTGGTAGGAATGGCTTCTATCCATTTGGTGAAGTAATCTGTGGCAGTGAGGATCCATTTATGCTGGCCAGAGGAGGTAGGATGGATTTCTCCAATGAAATCTAGACCCCATTGCTGAAAAGGATTTTCTGTGGAAATTGGTTTAAGGGGTAGAGGTAAAAGCTTCCTCTTGCCTTCAAAAATTTGACATTTATGGCAAGAGGTAACAAATTTCTTTACATCAGCAAAGAGGGTGGGCCAATAAAATCCAACCCTTAGGATTTTATCAGCAGTTGATTTCCAATAGAGATGTCTACCACAATCCCCTACATGAAATTCTTTAAGCACTTTGTTAGCTTCATCTCTTGTTAAACAGTTTAATAAAATACCCTCATGATTTTTCCAAAATAAAGCATTATCTAAAATAAAAAAATTTCAAGCTTTCATTTTCAGAAATCTTTTCTTTGTTCTGGATAACCCTGGAGGAGCCTGCAGGTTTAATAACACATGAATTATGTCATCATACCAAGGTGATTCTAGGAAGGCTTGATTGATTTGTGGAGTTGCCATCTCCTGTTCATTATCCAGTTCATTGATATCAAGGGCTTGAAAGTTTATTTCAGTCATGAGTTTAGCTGACCCCTGTCCTTTTATAAGCTTTGTGGGTTTTATTTCAATGTCATACTCCAGAATATTGGCTATCCATTTGCCTCTTTTGCCTTCAATTCCTTCTTGAGTTAGGATATCTTTGACCACAACACTTGCTACATAAGCTATTATATGAGAGTACAAGATGTAAACTCTAAAATCCTTAATAGCTTTCACAAGTGCATAAGCCTGTTTTTCCATGATTTGATATTTGAGCGATGCATCCCCAAGTGCTTTACTAAAAAAGGCTATAGGTTTTTCACATCCTTGGTCATCTTTTTGAAGTAAAACAGCAGCAATGGTGTGTCCTGATGCAAATGAAAATATTATGAAATCCCTATCAAATTTTGGACTTGTAAGGATTGGTGTTCTAGTCAAAGCCATTTTGATTTCTTCAAATGCTTGTTTGGCTTCTACTATCCATTTAACCTTGGAATCCTTTTTTAACATGTTATTCAGCAATCTGATTAATTCAGCGAGATTGGGTATAAATCTCCTTAGGAAGTTGATCTTTCCGAGGAAGGATTAACGTTCTTTGATATTTCTGGGGTGAGGGACTTGTAGAATGGCTTGTATTCTATCTAGATCAATTCTAATGCATTCTTTGGAGATGATGTTGCCTAACAATTTGCCTTCTTCTAGTCCAACCAATGATTTCTTAGCATTTAAAGAATACCATACTTTCTGCATATTAGAAACACTTGTCTCAAATGATCTAGGTGTTGCTGATCTGTTTTGGAAAACGCAGTAAGGTCATCTAGATATATGACCAGAAAATCATGAATCTCCTTTGCAAAAGCTATGTCCATTGCTCGTTGAAAGGTTGCCCCAGCATTCTTAAGTCTGAATGGCATTTTGACATATTTGAAAGTTCCCCATGGTGTTGTAAAGGCAGTTTTTCCTTGATCATCAGAGTGGACCAGGATTTGATTGAAACCTGAGAATCCATCTAAAAGAGAAATCCTAGAGACACCTAGTACCCTCTGTAAAATGTGATCCATCTTGGGCAAGGGGTAATTTTATTTTAAGGAAACTTTATTGAGATTCCTTAAGTCCACACACAGTCTAATTTCCCCTGTTTTCTTCCTAGTGGGTACTAGATTGGACACCCCTTCTAAAAATCTGATAGGAGCAATTATTCTTACCTCATACATTCGTTTGATTTCTTTTTCAATTAGGGGAAGAAGTACAGGGTTAATTCATCTTATTTTTTGTTCGAATGGCTTCTGATTTTCTTTAAGGGGTATAGTATGTTGAATTGCAAAAGTATCGTAAGATTTGAGATCTTCATAGCTCCAAGCAAAAACATCCTACAACTCTTTGAATAGTTCAACATATTTAAGCTTTTGATCAGGGGGCAAGGTTTTGGACAATTTTATCATCTTTGGATTTTCCTCAGTCCCTATGTTGCAGTCTTCAATGTCAGCTTTTATAGGTTGCATTTTAGGCTTCTTTGGGATATCATTAGAATCAAAGAAATCTTCTAGGGGAGTTAATCCTTTGGGTAAACAATTATCTTTAAAATCAATAACTTCAGCTTCTCTTTCTACCATTTCGTCAATATCTACCTCATTAAGATCTTGTATTTCTTCTTTGTTAAAGTTTGTGGGATGCAGACTTTGAATTGCACTTTCTACCGAAATGCTTGTTTGTAATTTTTCTGTTTGATCAAATTCATTGACAGTGTCAAGGTCTATATTAGTGCTAGAAAATTCTTCCTCTAGGGTTAAAAAATTGTTGATCTGGATATCATTTTCAAACACTTGCCAATTTTTTACATTATCAGGTATGGCTGGCCTATGTCTGACCTTAGCTGTGAACTGATGATTAGGTTCAAATAGTAATTTGCAAGTGCTGGCAAATGTTTCCAAGCTGTGATCATGCAAATTCTGCTTCCTTGAGACTTTAGAAAGCTGGGTTTCAAGAAATGTGTCGAGGATGTCAACTGTTGTTCCTCTATAGGCTCTCAGTCTGGGATCAATTGTGAGGAAGTTTCCTTTTATTTGTTGAATTACTAAATCGGAGTCTCCCAAAATTGATGTCATGTTTGCCCCTAAACTTTTGAGCAGTTTAAGTCCTAGCAGCAGGGCTTCATATTCAACCATGTTATTGGTGCAGTTAAAGTTTAACCTATAGGCATGACCCTTAGCATGGTCATTCTCTAGATTGTGCACCCAAATTCCAGCTCCTGCTCCTAATTTGTTAACTGAACCATCAAATTATAAATACCAAAGGGTTTCATGTTCATAATCAGTATTAGGGGTCTAAATGATTTGCTTTATGGGTAGATACATTTCTTTATTTTCAGCTGGTTTCTCTTGGTCGTCTGATGTATGGTTGTTCCCAGAAATTTCTTGAATGTGAGCACTAGAGTTTTTGTTTGAAATTTCTGCTTGTTCAAGTGTTAAAACTTTGATATCAGCTGGGGGATTTGTTTCAGCATTAAAGAGAATGAAGGAGTCTAAATCAGAGTGTATGGAGTAGATGAGGAAATTCTGGGGTTTCTCTTGAATTCTCACTACATATTTCATTAAAATCTCTCTATATAACTTCTTTGGTTGCTCAAATACTGAAATAGTTGCATAAGACATGTCCAACTGTAATGATCCTTGCAGTTTTTCTCCCCAAGACCTAGACAACAACATGCCATATTTGGTTTGAATGTTAGCTACCACTATGTCCATTATAATGGTTTTGGCAGGGTATTGGACTAGTGATACACATAGATCTTTGGTCAGTCCCAGACATCTGACCTGGCTGGAGGAAAAGGAGAATAAGTCTTTGTATGGCCTGGCAATATCTAGGTTCAACTTCTCCATTACAGATTTGGGCATTAAGTTGTGAGAAGCACCAGAATCAAACATGGCATTATGGAGAATTTTTTCATGTATGCTCAAACTTACATAGAAAGGAGGAACACCTCCATCTGCTAATTTTCCATTCACCTCCGGCCCAAAAAGTAATTCAGGCTGGTCATCAAAGAGATTAACTGAATCTTTGTTCACAGAAACTTGGAGTGATCTGCTAATCTGCTCTCTGTAGACATCATGTTTAGCCAATTCTGACAATGGTATGGCTATCTTTAATTTGCCTATTTATGTCTCAAGATTGAAAGGTTTTTCCATTTAGATCTTTGTATTTTGAACAGTGGGATTGTCTTTTACTATTGTATTTTCTGCGTTTTTCTCCTTTTCAAGAGAGGTATTATGGGCTGAGGTTGGTTGCAAATTGATTTCTAGAGGTTCTTCGAGATTTCCTTTGGTAAAAGAGGAAGTGGAAGGCTGACTGTTGGGTAGTTGATTATCTGAAATATCTTCAATTATTGGGTTTTTTGGATTAAAATCTATTCTAGGGAGGACTTGTGCCAGAGGTTTATTAATTTTAATTTTGTTTGGCTTGGCATCTTTTTGCTTACTTGTTTTAGGGACATCTATTCACCTGTTTCTTTAATTTTATTGCTTGTGAACCTCATAAATAGTTGTATCATATCCTTCCCTGAAGTCAAATGACTCACCTGACCGTGTTTGGAATTTTTCGAGGGTGTGAGCTTCCTGGTCTTCTTGTGTTAAGAAAACTTGTTGTTCATTATTAAGACCCATTAAGTTGATTTGAGTATCTTCAGGTGTTTGATCAGAGGTTGAGGCTTCAACAAAATTTTAATGGAATGGGGGCCTAATGTTTTGGTCAGGTCCAGACTTGGCGATGTTAGGGTTCTAGTTTTTTCTGAAGTTTGGATTTCTTCCAGCAATACTTGGTTGACCATCCCAAGATGATTTTCTTTCAGTTGTTTCTACCCTATCCTTAAGTCTATCCATTCCTTTAATGATAGCATCTAATTTCTGTTCAAAAACAGAGGGTTCTTCTTTAAGAGGTATACTCCTTTCAGCTCTAGCTTGTGCTCATTTGGAGATCAGGTTAGCCTCAACACTGACAGCTATACTCTGCATTTCTTCGAGGTCTCTAGGAGCTCTTTCCCTAAGTTGATATGCCATATCAGAATCAAAAGCATCAGGGAATTTAATAAGGGCCAAATCTGGAGGAGGTCTAAGATTTTGGGGAATAGCGTTGTAAACACTATTGAATCTGGTGCAGTAATTTTGAACAGTTTCTTGTGCACCTCTTTTCAAGCCTTCATATTCTGATAGTATTTGCAGAGGATCTTTCTTCGTTTCCCATCTGTTTAAGAAGGACTGATAAAGAACTTGAGGATCATTAATACTATTTGCAGGAAGGACTCTAAACCAAGTCCTAACTTCTCCAGTCAAGCTTTGAAGAAAAATTCTCATTCTAACATCATCATCATCAAATTCATATATTTCAAAATAATCTATCATTTTCTTAGTATGTTGTTGAGCTATATATGAGCCTGTACCATCAAAAGGGGTGATTTTGTTTTGATATTCTTGGGGCATAGCCCCTAAGTTGGCAGGCAAGTTTAGAGGAGCATATCTATTTGCCATGTTAACAGCAATGTATGTAATGACTGGTACAGTGGGGACAACAACAGGGATATGAGCAGAGGATGGAAGATTGGAAGGGGTGGCTTGAGTTTGGGAAAAGTGAGGTGGTGATGAAGAACTTGGGGAAGGGAAAGTAATCATAGGAAAACTTGGTGTTTTCTCAAAGGTTAGCTCAGGTCATACTGAGTTCTACAAGTGTCTGTCAAGATGTGGAGTAACAACTCCTAGCTGCAGATTTTCAATGAATATCAGATCTTGAGCTATATGGTTTAAACCAGATTCTGAAAAGGTCTCAAATGAAGGGTTTTCAAAGTAGTTAACAACATGTTCGTTTTCAAAGTGAATTGGGCTCACAGGACATGATTTTGATATAGATAAAGGCCGAGAAGTAGTAGAATCTTCTAGGCTCTGTTGTCTTCTAAATATTTTAGGAATCATATTAGGATTATCAAACACTAGCGGTGGATTTGGGTCACGATGTGATCTGGTGTAACGAATCCTTTCCGAAGCCAGGCTTCTAAGTGTGTTTTTGGTTTTTCTGAAATAGGTTTGATAATACAACTTTAAGAACTTTCTTTAAGACACTTGAGATATGACAATTGTGAACTTTTCTTAAAGACTTATAAGGAAGGAACTGATCAGATATTTGAAACTAATTGCCCAATCTGTAAGCTATACCATAGATAGACTAAAGTAGCATTCATTTACTTTTGCCATTGCAAAGCAAAGGAATTTTAAAGGCTACCTGGTTAACTTTAGGCTCTGTCTGTAACTTATAAAGTAGATAGTAGTAACATGCGAATTATTCAGGTCCCCAGTTGAGTCGCCAATGATGTTATCACTCAGGTTGTTCCCTAAGAAAGTTGTAAGAAGGGAATACAACCGAGGTAACCATAGACCAATCTTTTAGACATAGATTCCAGCCAATCTGCATCCAGAGAGGGCTCTCTCTTTATGATTTAACTTTGTTGTTAAATATATTAGGCTAGTTATGATGTTTAGGGGATTTGTTTGATTGTTGGATGGTGAGATTTAGTAAAACAGAGGTATAAATCTGAGAAGTTCAGTCCATTGGGCTAATGAATTCTATGAAGATGGATTATTGGATATGGTTTTGTAACAGAGGATGGCACTACAGACCAAGGTAATCAAACATGAAACAATTTTAAAGGTTGGAATCAGATGGAATGGACTCTAATGGATGAAGGGAAATTAGGAATCCTTCATCATATAGAGAGATGGAAAGTGAACGACTACTACTAAGAAGCAGTTAAGAATTCCTTAGCAACTAATCAAAATGATAGAATCAAGGGAAACATAAGCAATTAAGAATTCACTGTTTATACTTAATTCTGAAGAAAACACAGATAATAACAAAGACTGAAGACTGAACACATAGTGCAATTAAACAAATTCTGAGTTAATCTTTCTCTTTATTATTCAGACCATGAAACATAGATGACATAATAGACAAGAAAACTATAAAACAGGAGATATAAGGGTACTCATTGATCCATAGTTTGATTCAAGAATTCTGCAACAAGTCCTCTGCTATCAATTCCACATCCAGAGATTCTAGCAACAATGGATTCCAACAGCTTTTGTATTCCGAAAATTTCAGTATTACAGCATAGTCTCAGAGATACATCACCAACCCCAAATACCTCGAATGGGGAGGTATTTATACAAAATATGTCTACAAAATATCTGACAGACATAATATCTAGTGATGAGTTATTGTTTTTACAAGACATGGAGACATGTAGTCTTGAAAACAGGGAAGACATAAATGAAGAGATAAATGATGTTGTGTTGGCTGCTCCGCTTGGTCAGATGTGATGGTTGTAGCCCTTGTAAGTCGGTCTTTAGCTATTTTCCATTGACATTGTGTGTTGTCTGCGGTGGCCTGTTCGGGTGTCTTTAATTATGATGTGATACTCTTTGACTTATATGGTCTTCATTTATTTCTGTTTTCTGCAACATGGTAGTGACCCAAAGATCTTACTTTATCAAAGATACCAAAGATACCAGAGATAAGTTCATAAGATTCCTAACATATCTTGCCACCAGTCTAATTCTGGTAGTTTGTGTCTCTGCAGCTTTCTTAAAGTCTCATCAGTCTCTGTGTACCTAAAAAAATTAGGTGGGATGGTGAACAGATGTTTCACCTCATGCTCAATGTAAAATAAATTCTCCAATTTATCATAAAGGGTCTAGCCAGATGGGACTGCCTTCTCTACTGAAGTACTTGATGATGCATTTACTTGATCAGCAGCATGTTTATTCAACTTGTGCGTGTACTCAACTTGTCTCATCAGGCATTCATTACTCCCCAACAGACTTGGCAAACCCTTTTCATGCAAAATTGCAAATCTTTCTATAAAACAATCAATCTCCACCTGCATGTCCTAGCATCTCCTTTCCAGATTTTGCATAAGAGTTCTCATATTTAGAACTTTCTTGATATGCAAAATGGTGTCTGTCCTGTCTCTGATTTGCAGTGCCTCCAATTCTTCACTAGTATTGGTATTCAAAAAATGTATTAGCCTGTTAGCTTGTTTAGGCATGTGTCCCAATAAAGCTCTGGTTTTTTGAATCTCCACTTGGGCTGCTGCTATCAAGTCAATCTGCTCATAAATAACCTGAATAGATCTCCACACATTACTAATGGATTGATTGATGTTAGCCCACAAAATGCCTTTGATTTCTCCCAGAGGCTTATCTAAGGAGAGATCATTTTCTAATGCTTTCACCTTGTTCTCTAACGCCTTAACCTCCCGTGCCTTTTCTGCCATAGTCATCTTGGATTTGTCATAACTTATTTCTAACTTTGCCAATTTCTCTTTGGCCCCTTTCAATTCCGACACTTGGAGTTTTAATTCCTCCATGGCTTTTATTAATTCCTCTGTGGTCATGCCAATACTGCTGCCTGCTGTTGTTGTAGCTGCTACTGCTGATGTACCTGTAGTTATTTTTGTTGTAGGTGTTGGAACAGTGGGAGGTAGTGTTGTTACAATTGTTGAAGGGGCAGTTGTGACTGCAGTGATTACTTTAGGTGGCTGGGAGGTTGACTCTCCCTACTTTTCTTTTAGCGTTGTTTCTAATGCCTGCTCAGTATCAATTAACCTTTCATTTAGCTTCATGAGCAATTCCATCATGTCCTCCTCTGATTTATGTTGTACCACTTCTGTTGTCTAAGGATGCATGGTAGGAGGGAGTTTAATCTGCTTTCTGAGGGTAGCAATATCTTCCTCTTTCTTTTTATCAGTGCTTTGATGCCCTTTGCATCTTTTGGATCGTGTCATAGCTCAATGATAATCTCTTCCAGAGACTTTATTCTGTTGTATTTAGCAAGAGAAGAGGCTTTTTCCAAATCTAGCTGAGCAGAAGTGTTCTCCAAGGAGTTTTGTAATCTATGAGCTAACATAGCTTTATCAGCTAGTGTGGAGTGAACCATCTCTCCAGTCTGTTTGTGCAGCGTGATCTGGTCCATAGGATGAATATCCTTGGCCGTGACCTCTAGATTTGTCCTAATGTAGTCAGCTGTTGATTGTGGCTGTTGCACTTTGGGCTTGAAATAACTCATGATCTTCTTGCCCTCCTTGATGTCATAGGTAGACATCAACCTTTGCTGGTTTGTGGGGGCCATCTTGAGATATTCGTTGTAAAGTTGTACCGTTAGTGGGTCGTTTCTAGCCTTAATCTCTGTGAATGTTCTTTTGATGTCGAAGGCCTGTTTGGTTTGTGGCCGAGTAGATGAAACTTCCATGCTATGTTGCATTTCTAGCTCTTGCCAGTGTGAGCTAGTTGATGTGTCCACCATTGGGGAAGTCTGTTGGCTGACTACCCTTTCACCTCTCAAACTGTCTATTGTTTCCTCAAGGATTTCCTCTTCAGAGTGAGGATTTAATCTTTGCCACTTTGTCCCCGGTTGCTCTGCAGGTCCACTCATGGGTGTGGGTTCTTCCCTGTCTCTCTTTTTACCTTTTTCCTCATTTAGAGGAGTTTGTAATGCAGGAACCTCTGCTGCTTTGGTTTGTATTGGATGAATTTGCTCCCATTGTTCTATCATTCTTTGCTACTCTGTGTCTGCCACTTCTTTACCCTTAGAGATCCCTGCACCTGGTGTGTTGGCTTCTTGTATAGGCTGCTGAGAAGTTCCAACAGAGGATGCACAAACTCCTGTTTGTTGAGGTAGATTGAAGGATACCTATCCAAAAGAGTCCAGGTCAAGAGTTTTCTCAAGGTCTTTCATGGATTTTTCCATTTTCTCTTGCTCAGTAGTTTCTTCTACTAGTGTACCCTCTACCCAATCATCTTGGTTAGCAAATTGTTCAATTTGAGGGATTCTATGGTGTACATAAGCTGACAGCCTGTTTCTTACTCTTCTGTACTTATAAAGCTAGTTAGGTCATCATAAGGCACCCACTAGAAGCTCTTCTTTAATTTGAGTTGTTCCCCCAATATTTTATCAACATCCTCCCATGCCTCCCTTTTATTAATGACATAAGGGCCTAACTAGTTTTTTATTCTCATCTGGGCTTTCTTCTTTGTACTACAAAAGTGGGTCAAATCTGCATTGATAAGCTACCTGAAATACTCCAGTGAAAATAGTCTCATAAGCACATATTTGGGTAGCTTGTAAGGGCACAATTCACAGCCATATATCCTAATTTCATTGTGACTCTCATACAAGTACCAGTCACCTATCTTGTATTATCTAGAAAGCTGTAAAATTTTCTTTATATCAGTAGAGATCCTAGGAGGAGGAGCTCCTACCAATAGAGTGTTGGCTGGATGTATGAACAGGTCAATGAATTCACAATATATATAAGGGGATTCATGGACATTGTGGAATAATGAGGTCCAAAAGATCACAGACCTCCTCTCTCCTTTGGAATCCAATTTCCTGATGGGAAATGAAAAGCTGTCTGGTTGATAATATAGCAGAGGGTGGTAGATGAATGAAGTGTACTTGAAGACCCCTTCTCTATCCAAACTTATGAATTTCTCATTAATTTTGTTAGCAATAAAGGTTGCATAATCATACTTGATAGCAAGGGGCTGTCCTAGAGTAAATATAGACAACAAAACTAAGGTGGTTTCATCAACAAATTCACTGGTTTTGAAACCCAAGATGAAGGATATAATATCATCTAGGAGTTTTCCTATTTCAATGAACCAACCACGCAAATATGGAGGTGGGCCTTGGGGCTGGCACTTTGGTTTCATGAACATTTGAGCAATTCGGGTTATTTCTGAGTTAGGTAATTTAGAGCCTTGCTCAAGCAAAAATCCCATGGAAAGAGGAGCCAGAGGCTGAGTGGGATGGAAATGTAACATCTCATTGATAGATTCAACAGTTATGTAAAAGAGGACAGTTTGGTATGGGGTTATGACTGCTTTGGTGACAGGGTCATAGTTGGCACAACAATGGTGGATAATATATGGGAAGACATTAACTGAGGGAAGGTAATACCTGGGAAGATTGGATTCCCATATTCCATATAAATCAGAGTCGCTCAGATGATTATTTCTAACTCAGCAAAATGCCTTGAGGTGGTTCATGTCTCCAGTTAACTCTTTGATTTGAAAATCTCTGTCAGCCAAAGGTAACCAATTCTGTTCCTTATGAGGTGCATTGAGGGGCACGACATTCAAGGCTACAAGAGCCTCCATGTTTGGTTTTGTGTTTTTCAAACTAGAAGTCGGGTTTTTGTGAAAAAACTGGTCTAAACAGTTGTTCTAGGGCCTTTCTCTGAGAGTTACAGACCGAACATAACTTGAATTCAGCTCCTTGGGTAAAATTTATAGAGGAAAAATGAAATTTGCAGGGTTATTGGTAAAAACGGGTAAATACCTGGGTATACAGAGTAAAACAGTGCAGCTGTGGGTTGACCAATGAACTATGGAGGCAGATGCTGGATTTCTTGGCCAGGTGGTGGATTTGGCATTCAAACAATCAATCGGACGTAATTTTGCATGCAGCAATGCTCGCAATAAAAATGGTGAAAATGACATTTTACGGAGTTTTAAAAAAAAAATCTTTCGCGGGCCTTTTTGGCTTTTTTGGTCGGATGATGTCATCGGGACGTGACATCTTGTCGTTTAGTGGAAGGGTGGATGGTGACATGGCACTGACATTAGCGAGTGGTCAGCGGGAGGGCGGTAAGTTGTTTTTCCTGCACCGCTTTTAGGGTTAGGCGGTTTCGAGCGGAGAGGCAGTGAGCAGCATGGGCACGCGACACGTGTCCACGGTACGGGGGAAATACCGCCGGCTCCTCGGGACTTAAAGTTTAGCAGATAGGTGGGTGTGATATGATTGTGAGCCATCTGATGCGAGGGCACCGATCGGACGGTGGGTGATGTGCGGAGATGGTGGGGGTTTAATGCATGGGGGGCCCATGAATTAAATGCCAATAAATCATATCGGGCGTAATATCATTGGTTGTTGGGGTTGGTTTAAGTTATTAATTAACTGAATGTTAATTAACTCTTACGTTTTGTGCAGCGGGTTAGGTTATTTAAAGATTGCGAATAAACCTTTAAACCCCGAATTACATAAAGATATGGTTTATAATTAAACCGGGGCGGGATATTAGAATATAGGGGTTTCAATCATATTAATGATACATAGGAAAGGGGAATGAGTTTTAGGGAGTTATATAATAATGTCAATAGTTAATATGAGAGAGATATAAGTGGATGTGCTAAGTGATAATCTTCAGCTTAGGGTGAAAGGGGTTTTGAGGTGAAATATTGTAGTTTTCCTAAGTAAAATGGGAATTCACTTACGCAAAGATTTATGAAAATAAATGAGTGATTTGAGGGTAATATTAAGCAGATCTTAATATTTGTGAGGGGAGATTAGTGAGTGATTTGGGGGAAAAGTGTGAAGGGGAATTAATAATGATTTTCTTGATGTCCATTCAAATGTGTGCCATGGTGCTTATGATAATAGTAAGATGAACATCTTGAAAACAAGATTTTATCCCAAGTTCGATTCTGCAACACCAAAACTGCCTACCCAGGCTACTTTGCCTAACATTTTTTCTTCTTTTTCCTTTCGGTGCATTTGGACTGGCAGACCCTTTCAATTTTCTTTCTTTTCATTGCAATCCTATCTAAATCCACCCTTACAGCCTCCAAGGGCTCAGGTTTAACAGTTGAGCTCCTTTGCTTCTCTACTTGTCTACTTACCTGCCAGGATTGAACAGTTTGGACAGGTTTTATTCTCTATCTCTAAAATAAGTAAATTCAAACATGAACTCACCAAGATTAAGTTGTTTGGCCATTGATCACTAGTGGCATGAATCAGAAGGCTGCACATCATTACATCATTGCAAAAATAGAATAGTAGTGGCTTTTTGGACTTGCACACTTTCCTGATCTTTTGTTTGGGGTTCATTTCCTTCATTTTCTTGACCATTTCATTCTTTTTTCCCTTTGATTTTTCTTTTAGGGCATACCCTCTTTACATTTTTAAAATTTTTTGATTCCTTGAGAATATCGAAAACCTTTGCAAGCAGCCAAAAGGTATGAACATATTAGAGCTCATCTATGTCAATCATGAAATATGACACCTATTGGTATAGGAGCATAACATCATAAACGAGGTATGGTTAATGGTCTCCACGTTTTGAAAAATTTTGATGTTGATTGTGATGCATGTGCTCTTGGGAAGATGCATAGGGGTGATTTTCCCTCCAATTCAGATAGAAATAAGAGAGATGTACTAGAGCTTGTGCACACTGATATATGTGGGTCGATGCATACAAGGTCATTAGGAGGTGCCTATTACTTTTCATTATTTGTTGATGATTACACGAGATTTACCTAGGTATATTTTCCTAGAAAGAAGAGTCGTACTTTTGAATACTTTAAGGAGTTCAGAAGAATGATTGAGAAACAGATAGGGAAGTTCATCAAAATTCTCCACTTAGATCAAGGGGAAGAATACAAGAAGAGTGGCTTCATCAAATATTGTAAGTACAATGGGATAGTTCAACAATTCGCAGTACCCCACACTCCTCAATGGAAAAGTGTTGTGAAGAGGAAGAACAAAACCCTTGTGGAGTGTGCACGCATCATTTTAAAAGGTAAGAACTTGTCTAATGGTTTTTGGGCAGAAGCAATAAATACTGCAATATATTTAAAGAATAGGAGTCCAATGAAAAGCCTTGATTTTAAGACCTCATTCAGAGCTTTATAGGAATTAAGCTTGCAGTTAATCATTTAAAAGTTTTTGGCTCGAAATATTTTGCTCATGTTCCAAAAGAGGATAGGAAGATACTGGAATTAAAGGCCATTAAATGATTTTTTGTTGGGTATTGTACAGATTTTAAAACATATAAATTTTTTAATCCCTCTACTCACAAAGTTTTTGTGAGTAGAGATGTAGTATTCCATGAGTAGATTGATGATGGAAACTGTAGTAAAGGCAATGAAGAGTGGCACATGCCTTTGCGAGTGGAAGATGGAAGTGATGAAACAAGGGACAACCATAAGCAACAGTTGTAGCAGAAAATGGGAGAATCAAGTGATGTAGGTACATTTAGCAAGCCAATCCCACCAAGAAATGAAAAATACATATTTGAGGCAAGTCCAACACTAAGGAGATCTAGTAGAAAAACTCAATTGCAAGCAAGATATAGGGATCATGTTCTTATAACTTTGTCCTTCAATATTGTTGTGCCCTCAAATCATAAAGAAGCAAGTCAATATAATGAATGGAGGGAAGCCACTGAAGAGGAATATGAGTCGATACACAATAACAAACCCTGGGATTTAGTTGAATTTTCAAAAGGGAAAGAACATATAGGCTGCTAGTGGTTATATAAACCTAAATTTAAATCTGATGGTAGAGTAGAAAAATACAAATCTAGGTTGGTAGCTAAAGGTTACTCACAAAGAGAAGGAATTGATTATGAGGAAACCTTTGCTCTAGTAGCTAAGCTAAACACTATTAGAATGATGATAGCTTTAGCTACAAAACATCATTGGAGTCTACACCAACTAGATGTGAAGCCTGCATTTTTAAATGGAGAATTGAAAGAAGAGGTTAATAACCTGAAGGGTTTATCAAATAGGGGTAGGACCATTTAGTCTACAAATTAAAGAAGGAATTATATGGTTTAAAATAGGCACCTAGGTCATGGTATGAAAACATTGATTCATTTTTTCTACAACATAGTTATAAGAGGAGAAATATTGACCCAAATTTGTATATTGTGTTTGATGAAAAGGGGAAAATTATTTTGAATTATTTATATGTAGATGATCTTATTATTACAGGAAATGTTGATGATCTAATTAAATAAATCAAAGTGCAGATGTCAAAGGTTTTTTAAATAAAAAATCTTGGAGAGTTACACTATTTTTCAGGTCTTGAAGTTTGGATGGATTTTGGCCAGACTTTTCTGTCTCAAGGAAAGTATGTCAAGAGCTTATTGAAAAAGTGAAAAATGGCTCAGTGTAAAGCTGCACCAGTGCCTTTACAGCAGAATGTCAAACTTCAGAATGATGATGGTTCTAAGGAGGTGGATGCAACACTATACATACAACTAGTTGGGAGTTTGATTTATCTAACTACAACTAGACCTGATTTAGCTTTCACAGTTAGTGTTTTAAGCCAGTTTATGTCAAAGCCTCTTGAGACTCATTGAGTTGCAGCGAAAGGTGTCTTAAGGTATCTTCAAGGAACCTTAGACTTTGGTATTAAATATACTGATTCATTTGATGTTAGAGTGACAGGTTTTTCATATTCAGATTGGGTCAGAAATCTAGATGATAGATGTTCCATAACAGATTATGTATTCATCATTGGGTTCGGAGTCATTGCATGGAGCAACAAAAAGTAGAATAATGTATCCTTTTCTTTAGCAGAAACAGAATATCAAGCAATGTTTGCAACAACATGTGAGGTAGTTTGGTTGAGGAGACTTCTCCATGATGCTGGAGAAGAACAAAAATATCCTTAGTTATCAAATGTGAGAACCAAATCTCAATCAAACTTGCAAACAATCATGTGTTTCACAAAAAAACAAAGCATATTGATACACAATTTCACTTTGTTAGAGAGAAGGTTCAGTCAAAAGAGATTTATAGTGAATATTGTAATACTTGTGATAATGCAATAGACATCTTTACCAAGCCCCTTGGAAGAATTAAATTTGAATTATTTAGGGAGATGTTAGGAGTACTAGTGAACCCTTTATCCATTAAGGTTTAGTATTTTAATTAATGGAGAATGTATTATTGGAGAAAGATTTTTCATCAGTTGTGTGTGAGTCTTAGTTTAGGAATTAGTTCCTATACTTTAGGTGGTTTTTCTAACTCTCTTATTTGCATGTAGTCTATATACCCCTTGGGATCGGTAAACTTTTTGAATATGATTGACCAAATGAATCTAACTTTTCTTGATGATTAATGATGAATGTGTAGAGTGTTCTGCCAGAGGCAGTCTCCAGGTGAAGCTCCTCACCTGTGAGCTGCATAGTTTCTGTATATATGTTTGTTTATTCCATTTTTAACAATCACCCTCATCTCACCTTTTTAGGAGACATGGCTAAAGGAAAAGGAGCTCATAGAAGAGGTCATCACATTGTAGTTGGTACTTCATTGTTACTTCCACTTCTTAGGTGCAAATGGTGGTAGAGAACTCATCCAAGGTCTAGCATACGCAAACTCTCCCAACAGTCCAAAATGAGATTGAAAATGTTGAAAGAGGCATTCATTGAACATAGATTTGTCTCTAATGATGAGGTTCCAGAGAAAGTTGACTATTGGGTCTTAGATATAGGCACAACCAGGAGTCAGGACTAGGCACACAAAATACATGTAATACTGGGAATTAAATACAATAACAGGTTGGGCGTTGGTTGAGAGATCGAAGGAATAAGATGAGATTTTTCTTTGTCTAGATGAAACATAGAAACATGTTAGGAATCTGGACAAAAAATTGACTAGGCTAGCTAAAGCATTGGAAGACATGGAATTATCAAGCTCAGTTGAAGACAATAATCCACCCTTCACCATCCAGGTGGACATCCCCTATGACTCATTGTACAAACCCAAATTCAGTTTATATTCTAGTATTGTTTTGTGATTATATATGGATGGGATAGGCAATACAATAGACAATTTTATTGATAGACATATCATACATTAGTCTCTCATCAATTTTTTATTTACTTTCAAAAAAAATATATGGTTTAAAATAGTTTCAATATGTGATTGGTCTAATTTCCTATGTGGCAAGTTAATTTAAATAAAAGACATATATTATGTATCTTTCTTTTGATATGTTATAACATAAAACACCTTTCTCATCTATATGTGTGTGTGTGTGTGTGTGTGTGTCAATACTACCATTTGGTTCCACCGTTTTAATTTGGTTGTAAATTAAGAAATACCAACTACCAATATTAAATAATATAAAATTTGAAATAAAAAACAAATCGCATAATTACACTAACTAGATTGAATTTTGAGGGTTTTATTATGTAAAGTGATCAAGGATTGAAATTCACAATAGTTGAGAAAAGTGTTATAGATATATTTGGGCACTGCAACCCCAATCATATATGTCCATAAACCAAGGGCTTCTGAGTCCCTAAAAGTGTTGTTTCACTCCCTAAAGGAACAAGTTCAACTGATTACATCATCTCCCAGAAGTTCTCCATGGAAAACTGCTCAGAACTGGTCAAAACTGGACCATACAGACTGCTCAGTGCTAAGGGTGCGATGCATCTCACCTGCCACATGAAAAAAGTGTGATGCATAGTGAAAAGCCCTTCTATAGGGTGCGATGGGTGAGAGTAGACAAATTGCAGAGATATTTTGCAAGGTGGATGATCATGGAATCTTCAAGAAACTTCTCTTGTGACACTTGCCTCTCTGAACTCGCCCAGGGATGAGTAAGAGATCATGAATCTCCAAGTGGAACCAAGAACTATTAGAGAGAGGACACTAATAAAAATCCCAGAAGCTGACTCACCCCCCTGCAAACATCTATATATGGATCCCTCATCCCAGAGATCCAGAGGCTGGAATCTTGTATCTTGTAAGGAAGTGTTGTTGATTTCTTGGTGGAACATCATAGTGTTGGGTGGTCTAAGCTTTTCATGAGGTGAAGAAGGGCTTTCATGCTGGGAAGATGACACTGGGTCAAATCAATGGGTTGTAATACTCTCTTCTACTCTTTCTATCAATAAATTTATTCAAGTTGTCCTCCACATTCTTGTATGTTTGAGTTGATATATGCATTTGTGTGGTCAATATATATCTGGTCCTATATTGTTTATGATCGTAGATTTCTATGCTTTGATGGTATCATGCTGCTTTGACTTTACAAGTGCTCTTTGAAGTGGGGTAAGCGAGGAAGGAGTGACAAAGATCTATCAGAGGGGAGAGGGAACAAGAAAGGAGCCAAGCGAAAGATTGAGGTTGGTACTTTCTGCTTCTCTCCCATCTACTTCTCATAAAGGAAAATGAAAGTAACTTTAGTTTGTTTGTTTCTAAGATAGCTACCCATCTTAGTGGGACTAGTAGCTCTGAATGGAAACTAGATTTCTCAATAACAAAATGGCGACTCCGCTGGGGAGCGAATAGCTTGTTTGCTTGTCTATATTTGTTTGCTTTATAAACTACAAACGGAGTTCGAAGTCAAGCCAACTAGCCTTCGAACTGGATTTGCTATGCAAGTGCAAAGTAGATCAATGTTGCTTCAGCCCATCTCTAGGTTTTGTTTATAAACTGAACAATTGATTTGCAAACATCCTAATTTCCCTGGTGGTGGCTCAAGTAACCTCATTAGATCAGCCCCTATGATTTGCATTTACTGACTATCATTAGCTCGGCCTAAATCCCTGAACTAAGCTGCAAATTGTGACCAAAAACCAAGTTGAAGTCTTGTCCCTGGACCATCGCACCTTCTCCTCTTGGCAATCTGGATGCATCGCACCTCCCGTGTGCAGTAGGTGAGATGCATCCCTATTTCCCTGTGTTACAGGCGCGATGATCAGATAAGACTGTTTCTGCCTCCATATTTTGGTTTTTTTTCTTCACTCTCATTAGCTTTATTCAGGAGTTTTACTATCTGTGATCAGTATACCACTGTGGAAACTCCCTTCCTTTGTATTATTCAAGCTCCATTTTACAAAGAATTGTGAATTTTTTATGTATTTTTTCGCCATTTATAGTTCTCCTTTACAAACAGTAGCTTAATTGAACTGTCACCTTGATTTGAAAGTGTCGCAAGTGTCGTTTTCAGTCAAAGAAAAGAATCCTACTCTTCTAGATGGTTGATTACACTATTACTCTTGTATTTTATTTGAATTAATAGTATTTCAAGTGTCGAAAAGCAGTTTTCAATTCAAAATCGCAAAGTGTCATGCTTGTCTTCCTTTTGTCTTTTGAAGAGAAAATTGTTAGTACTGTCACTTTGAAAGAAAAGATAATTCAGATTTGTTCTTAGCATTATTTTTATCATTCATACATTAAGAAAGTAGAAAACAAATACATGCATGTGCATTTGCATTTAGATTGCTTGTTCATTTTGATTTAGGACAGTGCATCTAGTGTGTTCTCTCTGCTCTATGTTGAAAGAATCTCGCTTCTCTTTCTCTAGCAGCTAGGATTTTCATTGCAAAAAGAAGAATAAACAACTTTTTATCATCATAGATTGCATTTTAGGAATTGTATATCTACATCATGGGTGAACCTTAAAGGAAAACTTCTTAAGAAAGATCAACTGTAAAATAAATTCATTGAACATAAAAATTCTTTGGAACCTAATGCACAACATTTAGAAGTCTAGGAAAGAGAGGTATTCCGGCGTCGTAAAGCCTGGTAACTATCACTTTCATCGTAGGTTGTGTGATTCCTCCTCTTTGAGATGACAAGTGCCAATATGGACTTGTGCTCCCACGTACCATCGAGTATATATTGGGAGACCACAATAGGCTATATCATTTATCCTTAGGAAGTCGTGTCTGTCGCCCTATCAATCGCAATGCACTGAACATAACATTCGAGAAGATTGACTTCCATACCATAAAAATTATTCTGCAGTTTTGTGATTGGTTTGGTAATCCCTCTATTTATATTTCTAGAGTAGTCTCTTTCTTTCCCTTTTAGACTCCTTAAAGGAAAAGGTCCATCTGAGCACTTGTTGTAGAAATTTTGAATAATTTAACACATATTCAATAGATATTATCCTGATCATGTACTATTGCGGAAAACATACACAATACATAAGCTCCTCTACATTGATCATCAATATAGCAGCATCAATAACAATAAAACATCAAGAGCATTCACACATTAACACAGAATGTATCCCGGGGAAAGCATCTCGCTAAAAACCCCAACTATCTGTATATTAATGATTGAGTCATGTAACATTACACAGCATAATACTTCTCACAAGTATCTCCACCTCTGTTACACACAATACAGCTCAGATTTGAATCAATCACTGGCTCAAATCATCCCTGCTGCTTGCCTGCCTCCTCTGCTCAATACCTGCATGAGAATTGATGATAATTCCAAGGCAACCACGTATTTACTTGGCTAAATAATGTGAGCACAAGCTACAATGTGGGAAAATACATGAGCAAACTCATTGGCATACTCAATCCTTTGATTTGTGCAAGATCTTATGCACAACTATAGTCACAACTGATAGCAATCTGATTCTCTAACACCTGTCCCTGCTGAACTGAACATGCACTGACATGCAACTGAGTTAACCGATGTATTCATTAGTTGTATTATGAGTTAAGAACTTGTGAATTAATTAATAACTAATTCACCCAACTCATCTCTAGTCTATTTGCCAGTTAGACTAAATACAACCAGTTTAACAAAGCTAAACTGAACACAACTCCATCAACTGCACCTCCAGTCCACTAAACCCAACTCACTTGAGTTCTAACTGAAGTCCTGCATGCAAATATTAGTCATCCCATAGGTAACCACGTATTTCCTTCTGGGATCTGCATGTACCACATCCTTAGCTCATCCTGAAGTGCTCCAAGAGAATAAGACAAAGTTTATAGTCTAAATATTATTATGAGCTAATAATATTTGACTGTTCTATATTTAGACTGAGTAGTCACTCCAATGTGATCTAAAAATAGAAGTCCATCTATTTTTCCAACTTGATCAATCATCCATAAACAGAAACCTGCAATCCATAGACATGATCCATATGTCTAAAAATAGACATAGTCTAAAAATAGACTTGCGCCAAAAATAGCCTGCGGGCCCACTTAGTGAAGGCGACTCCTTTCCACTAAGCTCCATCATCTTGTTGCATTCTAAACAAGCATTTCTTGTTGCACACTTTTCAACACTCCCTCTCAACAAGAAAGGCTTCCTCTCAAACCCGATCCTGTAACTCTCGAATGTTCTGCATGCAACACATCTGGCCGGTCCACTTGCTCTATCATCAAGGTCTCTGACTGCTATTGCCTCTGTCGACTGAAAACTCTGCATCTCTGTGCTCTTCAGTATCTGACTGCTCTAGCCTCTATCACCTTGATCTCTGACTGCATCCGTGCTGTTGCTGGTTCTATCTCCCGGCATTGCATCTGCACTGCACCTCCCAACTGACCTCCCTGTTGGGCTAGAAACATACTTTGATGCTGAAGCTCTACCTGCTGCTGACAAGTGCTCCCTCTCTGACATCTGCGCTACTGTAACATCTTCATGCATCTCGCACCATTGCACACCTCTCTGTGCCACCTAGCACTGTGCAAAACACTTGTGCCTCTCGCAT
>APFE031557916.1:330983-368917 GCA_000404065.3 Pinus taeda
ATTCCAGCAGCATCTACCCTTTGGAATGTTCAGCTTTCAACCTCCCCTCCTCTGGTCCAAGGCCTGTATTTATAGTGTTCTTAGAGGAAGTTATTCAGTTCCAACATCAACGGGATACTCCCTCTTTTGGATGCGGTAGCTCCTCTCTTGATGGGATAAGCTCCTCTATCATAGGGGTGCATGAACCATCTGGAGGCGCTCAATACACGTCAAAAACTCTTCTAGAAGGCTCTAGAAGTGACCACAAGTACTTTTTAAAGATGAAACTCGCGCCTTTTGACCTTTACAGGAGTACGCAACCATCCCTTGACTTACAGAGCGTACAAGTACGCAGGTACAATGAGCTTGGGATGCGTACACGCAGGCAAGGTAGAGAGAACCTGCGTACCCAGAGATAAACATGATTTTTAATGACTTTCTCTCTTTCTTGAAGTTTGACATGGAGAGCAGAGGTATCAAGCTTGACAAGGAGGATAATATGACTATTAATGGAGCCATATTAACTGCAGATAGTCATGGTGACAGATTTTAGTGTAACAGGTAGCTTCACCAAGGACGTGTTATTCGTGTCAGTCAGCAATGTCATCGTCCCTATAGCATCAAGCCCTTCATGAATGAGGTACTATGCGATGTTTCTCCTCTTGAAATGTGTGATGTATTATTATGTCAACCATACTTATGGAAATGGCATGTTGTATATGATTCTAGACCCCACTCTATTATTATTTCTTTGGGTACTAAGTTATACAGGATACCGAAGGTAGCCCAACCTACCACCATCTCTTTGATCTAAGCAATGCAATAAGGTCATCTCCCAAACTAGGAAATTTATTTTCTTTCTAATTCACTCTCAAATTAAGGGGAAGGTCATAGCCACATCCATGGACCCCGGTAGGGGTTCCTCCAAGCAACAAAAGTAGGTGGATGTAGTCGTGGAAGAATACAAGGACATATTCTCCTCACCAATAAGGTTACCCTTGCATTGTCAGGTCAAGCATCCAATCAATGTCACTCCCGAAACACCTCTACCCAATGGGCCAATATATTTCCACTCCATTCTAAAAAATGAAAAGATCAAGCTGAAAATCCAAGACTTTCTGCAAAAAGGGCACATCCGACCAAGTTCCTCACCTTGTCGGAGCTTGATTGTACTTGTACAGAAGAAGGATGGGACTTGGAGGCTCTACATCAATTATCGGATACTAAACAAAATCACTATCAAGAATAGTTATCCAATCCCACCGATTAATGACCTATTGGAAAAACTCAAGGGGACCAAATATTTCAGCAATATCGATCTGAAGTCTAGTTATCACCAGGTTCTGATTGAGCCCACGAATGTATGGAACACTGCCTTTAAATGCAAGGAAGGACTTCTTGAATGGTTGGTTATGCCCTTCATTTTGACAAATGCCCCTACCACTTTTACGAGACTAATGGATGTGTTGTAGCAATTGTACGCACTCAAGTTCACTTAGTGAGCTCATGTGAGTCTTCACAGCCACCCTGCTTGATCATTCCACTGACATCTTTTGCATGTTGAGGTCAATGTCATGCTTGCGACCATGTTCTGGTCATGCTCAAGGTCTTCACCTCATATGTACATGTTGTGTTTGCTATGTAAAAATATTTCGCACTCACACATAGATTCATATTCACTGTCATGCAAGCATCATCATGGTCGCCCAACGATCAATCACAAGTGTCGCGCTTGTCGCTCACATTGTCAATCAGTCATGTTGAGCATATGTGTCTAGATGGTTTGAGTCATCCAGTCGTCAAGTCATGTAAGTGTGTGTTTTCAAGATCACATATGCACCTTTTCACTCATTCATGCACTTAGTCATTTTTGTTGAAGTTTTGACGACTGGATTCCCCTCTGACAGTCGGACCTTCACCCCTCCATCGACTTGATCGACTATCACCTAGAACAGCATAGAATCACCAAGAAATTCATTTCAAGCTAGACTTCCCACAAGCATATCAATCAACCTTCGTGCTGGTCAACCAGAGAGTTTGACCGGTAGTCACTCCGGGACTGACTCCCCTCAAAAATTACGCAGAGGCTGCAAACCTTGCCCACTCCGCTGACTGAGAAAATTGTGCAGACATGCTGGACAGACACCCAGTGCATGTCCCTGTATTCCTTCGAAAATTGCATAGTTTTTCCAACCATCCCTCCAGTCAGTCGACCGGCTACTCACCTAGCAAAATGTGTAGTTTTCATGAGTAAGCCCTATAATTCCCAGCAATCCGCTCAGCTCGGAAATTGTGCAAAGGTGATCAGCAAGATAGCCTCCTAACATCAATGCAGTTTTCCCCACCACCATCTCCCAATAGCCAACTTCCAGTTCCCTCCAAGAATTGCATAGTTTTTGCTGCCAAGCTCCAGCAGTAGACTGCCAGTTCCCTCCAGGAACTGCGTAATTTTTTATGCCAATGTCCCAGCAATTGACTGTCTATTCCCTCCATGAATTGTGCAGTTTTTGCTGCCAGTGACCCAACAACCAGCTTCTAGTTCCCTCCAGGAATTGCGTAGTTTTGGCTGCCAGGATCCCATTGCCGGCTCCTTCCAAAAATTGCGCAGACTTTGCCTGTTGTTAACACCCAGGTTGTTCCCTATGACTCCCAAGGGAATACACCGGGGTAACCACTAACCAATCTTTGGACTACAGCTTCTAGCCCAGCTGTAATCAGAGAGGGCTCTCTCTGTAAGGTTTGTCACTGTTTTAATGAATTTTTAGGCTAGTTATGAAGTGAACGTTTGTTTTATGTTTGGTTGGGAGGATGCTTCTGATAGTTTTAGAGTCTGTCTGCAGGTAAAACTAATCCATTGGGCAATGGGGTCTTTGGTTGTCGTTTCCTTGAGATCCTGGCTTAAGTGCAGTAGTAATTACAGGGCCTGTGTGTATTTCATAAAACAAACTGTAAATTGTGAGAGTGGAAATGGAAAACAACTAGCAAAGAGCAATTAAGGGTTCTTTACTAAGCTGGGTAGTGTGAAGGAGGTCTATTATTTAGGAGCAATTACTTGAATTCCTGAAATAACAAAGCACTGTGACGATATAGTATTAAAGGTAGCACTGAAGAATTACTCTTTAAATACTTTAACTGAGGAAAACATATGAAACAGCTAGGATTGAGCTCAGGGTAATCAAAGATTAAATCCTGGGACTAGTCTTTTTCCTGGCCATTTAGATATTGAATACATGGAGAGCATGAATGATATACGAAAGTATTACAAACACATATGTAACAGAGAGTATCGAGAAAAACTTATTGAGCCATGGAATACACAGGAATCCTGCAACTTCGAGCCATACACCATCAAGAGACACAATGCTTGGAGAAATCCCATCATTCTTTGTATTAGCTGTCTGAAGAATTTACAACATAAGAGTAACAGAAGAGATATCAAGAGATTTCTTACATCCGAAGTCCAACCCCTGCTAACAAATGCGAGGGGGAATATATAGAAGTCTAATACAACAATATCTCAGGCATTGAGTCATCTGAGAGGAAAATATCTTCTTACACTCGTACATGGCTTGTAGATGAGAAGTAATTACAATCTTAAATGAGTTATAAAAGCTCTTAACTCCCGTTAGAGTAATTTTTGACCTTTGGGGTTTGCGGAGTCGGTTGAGCGGCTTTATCATAACTGTTGAATGATGTGATGTGCAGCTGTTACTTTTCTGTGTCTTCTTGGCCCTGCCACCTGTGCTTGTTGATGCTGTCGTTGCGGCCGAGTACCTATGCTGAGTTGGCTCAGCGTCTTCATACCTACTGATGTATCTTTTGTCCAGCTGTGTATGTAATACAAACCTTTTGCTGAAGAAAAAGATATGATTTCTTAACTTTGATTCAAAAGCAATCCCATTAATTCCTGCCATGTGTCTGGAGGAGGCAGCTGATGTTTCAAAATTGACCCCAAGGTCTCATCAGCCTCTGTATATTTATAGAAGTGAGGGGGTTCATCAAATAAGTGTGTGACTTCATTTCTAATAAAAAACAAATTATCTAATCTTTCAAAAAGAATTTGCCCTGTTACTGGGCCTGCTCCTGAAGATGCACTTGGTGCCTCAGCAATCTGTATTGCTGCAAAACTGCTTACCCTCTTGACATATTTGTCATGCAAGAGTAATTTCCCCGATTCTAACAAGCTGGGGAGCCCTCTGTCCTGCAGAGCCAAGAACCTATTCTGGAATTTATTTATGTCAGCTTGCATATCCTGGATTCTTCTGTCCAAGGTCTGAATTAGGTTCTTCATTGTTAGGACTCTTTTGATTAGAGAGATTGTTTCAGTCCTGTTTCCAATTCCCATTCTCACCAGCTGGGAACTTGTCCTATAATTGAGCACTTCAATCATCTTGGGGGCAATCTCAGGCATATTGCCTAGAGATGTCCTTGCTCTGTGCAGTTCTTTCCTTGCTCTACTAATGAGTTCCACTTGCTCATATATGGCCTCAATGTACTCCCATTGGTTAGTTATTGATTGTCCAATGGTGGTCCAGATAACTTGTTTGAGTTCTGCTGTAACTTTATCAAAACTGAGCTCCTTTTCTAGCTCTGCAATTCTTTTCTTCAGAGCTTTTACTTCTCTTTCTCTCTTAGCCACATTTTGCTTAGACTTATCATATTTTTCATTTATTTTTGCTAAGTTGTCCTGGGCTTGGCTGAGTTCTGACATCTGAGCCTCCAGCACCTGTATTTCTTGCCTCAGCTTCTGCATGTCCAGGCTCTCAGCCTTCTCTGTTGTTGGTGCTGAGGTGGTTGGTGTTGTGGTGCCTGGAGCATCCTGTTGTGCCTGTTGGTTTTGAGGGACAGTATCTTGAGGGGTCTCCTCAAGGTTTATTGCTTCTGTGGGCGGCTTGGAAGATTGCCCTGCCTCCCTCCTTTGTAATGCTGCTTCCAATGTGGTCTCTGTATCTTGCAGCTTTTCCTGTGTTTCTATCAGCTCCTTATATAATGTCATCAATAATGAAGCTGCATCCTTCTCTTGCCTCTGCTGGGCAACCTCATCTGTCTGTGGGTGTAGAGTTGGGGGGATCTTCAATTTCTTTTTTATTGCAGCCATGTCTGCATCCCTCAGTTTAAGGACTTGTTGTATTGCCTTAACGTCATTAGGGTCATGCCCAAACTCTATGATTATTTCTTCTAATGCCTTGATTCTGTTATCTTTAGCTTGGGAGGATGCCCTCTCCAACTCAAGCTGTGCTGCAGTGTTGTTTAGGCTATTCTGCAGCCTGTAATTAATCAAGGTCTTGTCTGCCAGAGTGGCATAGACCATCTCACCCGTCTGTTTGTGAAGCTCAATCTGATCTATGGGGTGGATGTCTTTTGAGAGGACTTCCAAATTAGTCCTGATATAATCTGCAGCTGTTTGTGGTTGCTGCACTGTAGGAGTGAAATGGCTCATGGTCATCTTGCCTTCTTGCACATCAAAGGCAGCCATGAGCCTTTGCTGATTTGCAGGAGCCATATTTAATAGGTGATTGTAGAGCCGAATTTTTATTGGCTCACTCCTTCGTTTGGCCTCTTTAAACTGTTCTTTTATAGCTACAGTTGTGTTCTACTGTTGCCCTGAGGAGCTCACCTCTCCTAGTGCTGCCTTATCTTGCTCCTGCTGCAGGGAGCTGGCAGAAGTCTCCACACTTTGCATCTCCTCCTCTAAGAAGGGATTCAGTCTTTGTCGCTTATCTGATGTTTCGGTGAGGGGGGTCTCCCTCTCTCTTTTTCTGCTAATATCCTCCCTTTGAGGGGTTTGGAGGATGGAGGAGCCCTGGAATCCTGTCTAGGAGGCGCCATAGTTGTTGTCTTTTCTTGGGTAGATGTTTGGGCCTCTCCTTTCTGCTTCCCTTGACCCTGTTGGTCTGCTTGTTGCTGTTCCTACTGGGGCTGCTGTTGATGGCCCTGTTGGCCCTGTTGTTGTTGGTCTTGTTGGCCCTGTTGGCCCTGTTGGCCCTATTGTTCCTCCATTACTTTATCCTTGTCCTTACTCTGCCCTTGATTGGTAGCTTGTACTGCCTCTTGTTGTGTTGCAGAGGATGAAGCAGGAGCTCTTGTTTGAGGATTTGGTAGAGCAGGCACCTGAGAAGGACATTCCAAGTCAGCCATTTTTAATAAATGCCTTCTAGCCCTTTCAACTAGCTCTTCTTGAGACACAAGCTCTTCTAGGGTGTTTCTTCTCCACTTTGGTTGCTTAGCATGTCTCAGAATGTGGAACATGCTCTCATGCTCATAGCTAGAGAGCTTGCATTTCTGTCTTCTCAAGGATATAAAGTTGTTGGGGTCATAAGGCTTCCAAAGGAAGCTTTGTTTTAGGCCAAGGCCTTCCAACATCCTATCTGCTTCTTTCCATCCTTCTCTTCTGTTTAGGATGAAATGGCCAAGCTGGTTTCTAACTTTGAGTTGTGCCTTTTTACCTTTTCCTGCAAAGTGGACCTGATCGGCATTGCCGAATTGCCTGAAATACTCCAAGGCAAAGAGCCTCATGGGCACAAATCTGGGTAGCTTGTATGGGCGCAGCTCACACCCATATATTCTAATCACAGTGTGATGCAGGTAAAAGTACCAAGCTCCTATGCTGTAGGCACTGGACAGTTGCAGAATCCTCTGCATTTCATCAGAGAATCTTGGAGGGGGTGTTGTCAAGAGCAGAGACAAAGCTGGATGAATGAATAAGTCTATGAACTCAGAATATGTATATGGTGAATATGCAAGGATGTGGAAGACTGAGCTCCAATATACCACTGATCTTGGGTTTCCTACTGCATCTGTTCTCTTGATTTCAAAGGAGAACTTCTCATATTGGTGATAGAGAATGAGATGATAAATATATGAGGTGTATCTGAACACCCTCTCTCTGGATAAATGCAGAAATTGCTCATGTATCTTGTCAGAGATATATGTAGCATAGTCATAGAAAATGGGGGCCTTACCAGGGGTGAACATTGTCATCATGACTAGCACAGTTTCCTCTATGAACTCCATTGATTTATACCCCAGCACTGAGCTTATCATGTATGCTAGGTCCAGGCCCAGTTGATTTAAATAACCATCAAAAATGGGAGGATGCAGCACTGTATCAGATTTTTTGATAAACAACTGATTCAATTTCAAGATCTCTGCCTCTGTGAGTATCTTGACCCCTTGATTGATTAGGTCCAGCAGGGATAAAGGAACCAATTTCCTTTGGGTTTTGAATTGGACCATCTCCCTGATGGCCTCAGGGGTGGTGTAAAATACAACTGCACCTTGAGGGTTGAGTACAGCCCTCTGCATAGGATCATAGCAGACAACACACAAGTGAATGAGGTCAGGGAACTGGTTGACCTGGGGCATCTTGAAGATTGGGAGGGAGGACTCCCAAATGCCTAGGATATCTGTTCCATCTCTGTGCTTAGCCCTGAGTTCATTCAGCAAATGAATGTGAAATGTACATTTGGATGGGGTGTCTTCTGAAATTTGGTAATCTAGGTCAGCCAGATCTTGCCAGTCCAGCTCTCTCTGAGGAGCATTCAAGGGAGTAACATTAAGGGCTACTGATGCTGAAGGGGTATCCATGTCTGTTAAAATGTTTGGTGAGATGATGAGCGTGCTAACTAAGAAAATGGAATTGAGAGGAACAGAGAGCAGCAGGATTGCTTATACAGCAGAATAGGATAGTGCTGGGCTTTCTGAGAAAGCTTCTTATACAGTTTAACAGACCTCCTTTGACAATTCAGGAGCAGGTTAATGAGTTCACGATTGCGCGAACAGAGAAGGGTTTTGACTAGAATTGGAGTGTAAAATGGGTCCGCCAATGTAATTCAACCTCAAATTGTTCAAGGGAGATAGGATATACTTGGTTTTCCGGTAAAATTTCCGTTTTATGCCGGGTTCAGGTGTATTTTACAAGAAATTGTGAAAAAACCAGCTTGCGAGGAGATGAAGGGGAAAATACCTGTTTAACCAGTAGCTTGGGACGAAATAGCGGTTGGGTTGGCGCTCTGAGCTTCTGCGGATGGTTGTAAGTTGGCTGGTAGAGTGTTTGTCGTGGTGTGCATGCAGACAGCGCAGAGGTCTTTTTCACAGAAAATAACCAAAAAACGTGAAAAAACCGTAAAATATGGCCTTTTTGCTTTATTGGCGCGTTTTTTGAGTGACGTCAGCATGTGGGTTCGGGTTGGATGACGTCAGCAGGACGTCATCGGGTGACGTGGCGGCCTGAGACCGGTCCACGGGACGATGACGGTGGCGGCCAGGTGGGCGAATGGGGGACGAGGTGGGCGGTTGTGGCAATGACGTGGGCAACAGCAGGGCGGGGACGTGGGAAGGACAGGTGTCGCCATATCGGGTCCCCTCCTGCACGGCAAGGAATCTGTCAGAGGGGGCTCCGACGGAGTTTGGCCGCGACGCGTGTCCCTGCGTGACGCAAGCGTCTGACAGATATCGGAAGGTATCTGTCGGACGTCAGGGGCCTTCCGAAATTCATAAGAGCCATTGATCTGCGGGCGCATGATCGGACGGCTGTCGGGTAATGAACCTGCACGGCAAATAAACTCAATCTTTGTTAATGGTCGGACGTCGGGCCCCTCCGAAATTGCTGCTGACCGTAGATCTGGCAAGGCCACGATCGGACGGTCATCGGGTCGATCAATTACACCGATGATAACAGTGAGTGGGCGGGTTATAAAATCATATTTCTTGGTAGGCGCGCCCGGCGGGACCCTCCACTTTATGGATGATTTTCAAAGGTTTTGGATGGTTTTATTTATTAAAATCAAATTTGCCCGCCAACATTAGGAAACGGTAAAAACAAAAGAATTTCATGCAAAATTTTCGTACAAAGTATATGAGGGCAAAACTATAGGAAAAGGGGGTTCTGATGAAATTATATGAAAAGGCGCAAATTGGCTCTCGACCTTAGGATAAGGCGGGGAAGGTAAGTTTTCATGATATTTCCGCCCTTTAATGGTATAAGGGGGTCAAAAAAGGGTTTCTTTAAGGGTTTTCAAGCAAAAATGGAGACTTGGGTAGGGGGATGGGTTCAAATGGAGAAAAGGGGTTAAACATGGGTTCTTGACCTTAACCAGATGTTAATTCAATTCCCAGGGAGTGGAAATTATGGCTATAGTGCCAAGGAGGGGATATTTATACAGTGTGTGGGGTTTATACACCATGGTGTTATAATAATAGGGAGAATGAAGTATAGGGAGCTAAATAATAGAGTTAGTTGTTAATGTGGGGGGAAAATATGGATGAGAATCAGTACAATCAAGTTTTCTTGAAAACAACTTAGTGTAAAGAGTAGATCAAAATGAAAAGACTTTTGCACAAGAAATGTGGCTTTTAAAGGC
The DNA here is from genome assembly GCA_000404065.3 of Pinus taeda. NCBI lineage: Eukaryota > Viridiplantae > Streptophyta > Pinopsida > Pinales > Pinaceae > Pinus > Pinus taeda. The sequence goes on from APFE031557916.1 coordinate 340,325, forward strand.
CATAAGAACCATCATAAAGCTTTAAGCTTCTCTTATGTACACAACTTGTGAAGGGGTGTTAGTAATGAGTGATATACAAATGAAAAAAGGAAGTTAGTCATGCTCCACTGTGTTACTTTGCTTGTACATGGTTAGCAAAGTTGGTCTTGGAAGAAACACCACTTCTGCAACCCCATCTACCTACCCAACTAGTTTGCCTAACATTTTTTATTCCTTCTTGGAGGGTGCACTTGGACTTGCAAACCCTTTGTGTGCCTTTTCTTTTGCATTGGCTTTTTTGCTTTCATTTCCTATCTAATGCTACCCTTATTCCTTCCAAGGCCCCAGATTAAGCAGTTGGGAACCTTAGTTTCTCTACCTAGCTACCGATCTGCCAAGATTAAACAGTTTGGATAGATTTCTTTCTCTATTCTGCAACATAAATTGAAAACATGGCATGATCCAGATTAGACTGTTGGGTCATCCATAAAACTTTTGTGAATATGCAGGCATATATACACCTTCTCTTTTCTTGTAAATATGGAACCTTTGTGGTAGCAAAATGGAGCATATTTGGCACTAGTATTTGCCAATCATGAAATATGAAACCTATTGGTATAGGTATCCAACAACAGCTATCCCACGTACAGCCGTAATTCATCAATTTTTCCGTTAAGCATCCTCCCTGAGCAGTCATATTTCAAAATTTCAGCCGAAGAGTGAAAGCCGAAGATGGGAAAGCTGCTTAGAGTTGAACCCAAAGGTCTGAAATATTTAGAAGGATATCCTCAGACAAAGGAGGCACTGAAAAAAGAAAAATGGTTAAAGTTCATTGAAAAATTCAGAGGATATGACAAAGAGGTAACGAAGGCATTTGCTCGGTCCTTCAATGGAAATACCGTGGAAGTAGGGGACCTGAAGTTTACAATAACAGAGAATACATAGCCACAGCAACCAGCTACCTCAGGTGAAGATAGGGTTCAAGAACAGAGGGGTGGAAGATCAGGCATGGAAGAATATGCTCAAGAACCCAGGTATGGATACTTCAATATTTACTAAAGGGATTCCCATGCATATAATCAAAGAAGAATGGGCTGCTTTGCTATTGCTTGTTCAAAAGTTTATTACATGTGAGGGCCACTTTGGTACCATGTATATGTACCATGCAAGGATTATGATGAATTTTATGGAAGTCCATGCCATTAATCTACCCTACTTTTTGCTAAGAAGCCTAAAGAAAATGAGTTCCACTATCCAAAAGAATGTAGGCCACCTTGAACCCCATTTATATCATCACGGCCTCATTAGAATTCTCATAGAAGAACAATTGAAAAATCACAAGGATACATGGGAAAATTTTTTGGTCAAGAATCATTTTCAAGAAGTGACTGAAGCTTCCGCTAGTAGTCCTCCTAAAATCCCAAAAGGAAGTAGGAGAACAAAAAAGGATGTTGCTGTCCAGGACCCACCTATTGTGCAAACTCAGGAAACTACCCAGGAAGAAGAGAAACAGAAAAAGAATAAAGGGAAGACAATTGCTCATGAACCATCACCTGAACCTGAACCTTCAATAGAAGAAGACTCCCAAACCTTGGCTGATAGATTAGCACAACTTCAAGCCACTGCCCTCTTAGAGAGAAAACAGAAAGAGAAACAGAGTGCCCAGCAAAAGAGCACTAATGTACAAGTGAGAAGAAGCAGTAGGCTGAAGGGAAAGATGAGTGTGACTAAAGGAAAACAGTCACATTTCATTGATTTGGGAGAAACTACACCTGAAAAGACTCCAGCTCAGCTTGGCCTTGAGTCCACTCCTCCACGTGAGGAGAGTCCCTTACAAACAGAACCTCAAACAGAAATTAATTTTGAACATAGCCCAAGAAGGGCACCTGAGATTGACCCTGACCAGCAGGAGTTATATGATTATTTGGAGGCCTTGGAGCAATCAGTTGTTGGTCCAAGCACTATAGTGCCTCTTGATGAATAGGTCAAATCTTTAAAAGAGGAGGTGTTTGAACTGGAAGTCCTGAACCGGCATATTAAACAAGAAAATGAAGCATTGAAAGAACAAAGCAAAGTGGAAAAAATGGTCCATGACAATACAATGCTTCACTTGGGACTTTGGCAGAAGAAGAACATAAAATTGAAAGGGAAATGTAAGAAACTCAGCAGGGCATTAATCAATTTGAGGTTCAGATGTTTAGTCAAGAAACCGAGCACAATTTTGGCAACAACGAGAAAGAGAAGAAGGCTAAATGTTTTGGCAGAAGCATCTGAGCACATGGATTAAAAGCAATGATAAAGTTTTGGTTGCATGAGGACATGCAACACCTTCACAGTGGGGGTATGTTGAGCCTCAAACCTACACTTCTTTACACATCCTCCCAGCCTCTTTTTCCTATTCATTTTCCTATTTTGCCACTCATTCCCTCGATCAATTTGTTCAAATCGTTGTATTTTAGGACTTTTTACATGGTTTTCTAATTATGTTAATGACTGTGTTTGGTTTAGAATTTTGGTCCAAGGTGTTGCGTTTCCGCAGCTCATACAGGGTTTACACAGGGTTTTCCGCAACTGCTCCCGGTTTCCGCAGACAACCCCGGATTCCGTAGTTGTTTTATTAAACGTTATGTTCCAGGTGTTCTTCGGGAAGAAGAGTCACATGGGCAAGTTCGTGGAACCAAGGAGATGGTTTTTGTCCCTCCAGATCATCCAAACCAGTCATCCAAGCCTGTGGTCAACGAGGAGGCAACTTCGGTCAAATAGAGGTCATTGGCGGTGGCACGGCTCTGCGTGTTCTGTTTTAGAGCGCATGAGGAATAGGTGGCATCGTCATTAGTTATGAAATTAGTGGGAGACATAATCCAACAGCGGATTGAATGCCCACGATGACCGTTGCCTAGATCCGAGGACGTAGCAGGACTATGTGTTTCAATTCAGCTGTTCGAATTACTTAGATTTCGTTAAGTTAGTTCACCTTCTGCAATTATAAATAAAGCGTCTTTGAACGTTGGACAAGTTAGTTGTTAGCTGTTGTTTTTATACCTTTGAACTCCCACTGTATTTTCCTATTTTATGCGCAATACATGAGAAGATTGTTATTCCATTTACGCGTGTGATTGATCTTTGAAACGGCTGGAGTAGGCAGAGGGCCCCTGTTTACTAAAGGCCTGTACATTGTTTTTTTAGTTTCTCGCATTTCGTTTTCTTATTTCATGTATATAATGCCTTTAATTGTTGTGTTTTAGATAGCTGTACATACATTTCAATTTCTGCTTGTTTACATTTCTGCTCTTTTTCATGACTAATCAGTGTGTTATGCAAGTTTCTTAGGCGTGCCTGGGACAGTTTTATGCTTTTCTTTTTCACAACTAGTGACATGTGTGATCATCTTGTCTATGTTGCTAACCTTCTTTGTTTTGCAGCCTTTATTTCATCATTATTATTTAGTCAATTTGCATATTTGTTTTTTTTGTTTGTAGATATCAAGTTGTTTACCTATTGATGGTCTCTTCTTTATAACTTAATATCTTTATTGAGGACCAAAACATCACTAAATGCACCTTGGTTTAGTTGTTCAGAAACTCACAATTGCTTAACTTGTTTTTAATTGTTTATCACATGATACATTCAGTTAAAAGGCAAGAGGTTAAGAAGAAGTTAAAGTATTTGTGACTAGTCTTTCTTTTAGATAGATTTACTTTAATTTCACATTGCTTAGTTGTTATTTGACATAGATTTCATTTGCATTTCCTTGCAGCAACAAAGGCACTGGGCCAATGTCATTAGTCTTTTATTTGATGCCTTTACTTTCCTTTAAGCATTGATTTCATTTCAAGCTTTCTTGTAGAGTACTTTTAAGCTGTAAAAAGCGCATCACCATCTCACACACTTCACTCACTTTATTTAGTCACACCACATTAGGAGAGATATACTTAAAAACAACCCTAAAAAGTTAAAAACGACAAAAGCTCAAGAAATAGTTGCCTAAGTACATACAATACACCTCACTTCATCAGCTTACGAGCCCCGGGTTGACATTTAAAAGTTGCAATTTAGACATCACTAAATTGACCAAACAGAGAGCTAAGTGGCATGACAAGTACATCAAGGACAAAAGGTTTCAAGAAGGAGATTGGGCATTGCTATTTGATTCAAAGTTCAATTATTTTCAAGGTAAATTTAAAACTCATCAGCTTGGGCCATATGAGATTGAAAACGTTTTTAGCAATGGAGTAGTAAGAATCAGAACCATCAATGAGCACCAAACTCCTCTCCTTGTGAATGGTCATAGATTGAAGATTTATCAAAAGCCAATCTCAAAGGAGGAGTTTATCAAGATCTTTCAAGATAATTCTGAAATGAGGCTGGTGAAGAAGAATAATTCTTCTCCACTAGCTTAGTCTTTGTTCTTTTCATCGTTGAAAAAAAGAAAAAAAGAAAAAAAAAGGTATAAGCTTGAAAACGAATCGCTGATTGGCATTCTTATATAGAAAATACAGGGTGAAAATCAGAAGATTCTGACACCCTATATTTTCCAAAAAAAGAAGAAGGTCTCTCATTTTACTCATGGTTTGTTTCATTCCATTCCATTTCATTTCCACAAAGTTCACTCCATCTCACCACCACATTCCATCAATAAAATTTCTTTCAGTATTTCTTCATATCCACTTTTCCATGTTTCATCCATACAGTCATTTTCCATTTTAATTCATTCATCAAGTCATATTTCATTCACTGTGTTACATTCCGTAGCTGTTTTCCAATTCCGTAACTGTTTTCCAATTCCAGAACTATTTTCTGATTCCGCAGCTAATCCTATTACTTTGCAGTGACAATTGAATGATTAGCCAAAAAAAAAGAAGAAGCCAGATTTAGGTATGGAAGGAGAAATCTTTTGAAGACATCAACACCTAAAGCACCTACAAAGGCAAGCAATCAAAAGTTAGCAAATGGAAAAGGTATGATTCCAAAGGTGGGAATAAAACCCATTTCAAATAGCACTTTCGAAGCATAAGTTGTATAGTTTGAATAATCACTACTCCTTAACATGTAATGATGTGATTTGATTATTGACATAACTCCACCATACCCTCTGAATTAATCGTTAATGGTCTCATGATTTGCTTCCGATTTTAACTCGTACTTAATCATACATCCTTATTCCACCTGTTGAAACGACTAATTATGTGAACGTAAGCTAGTTGAAGATGGCTCTTTCCCACGGACATGTTCATTTTCTTACTCCCGTAGCCTTTTATGAACTCAAACCACCCAGACTCCATTCAGTCTTATAATTCTGTTCATGAGTGATGCTCTACCTCCATGCAGACTGTTTGTGCACAAAACCTTACAGCCTTCATACTGTTTCCCGTGCATACGAGTTTTTCCTACTTTGTAACTCTCCCTAATATAACCTCATACTCATCGTTTTTCCCAGTTTCATATGCATTGACTCTCACCATAGTATTCTTCCATTTTCGTTCATATAACCATTCTATTTCCATATAACCATCATTTACAGAGGTATTTACATAGTGAAAAAAAGGAAGAATGGGTCTCATTGTGAGGACAGAGCCCATAGGAGTCAAGTTCATGGAGGGATACCCTCAGCTGAAGGGAACATTGAACAAGGCTGGCTGGCTGAAGTTTATCAAGAAGTTCAATGGCCATCACAAGGAAGTTACCAAAACATTTGAAAGATCTTTCAATGGAGTAGAAGTGGAAATTGGGGATATAAAATTTTCAGTGACTGAATCATCCATTGCAGCTGCAACAGAACTTCCAAAAGATGGAGAAAGATGGTTCAAAAATAAAGACTTCGATGAAAAGGTTTGGAGGGTTATTCTTGGAAAACCAGGTATGGACATATCAATCTTCAAAACAGAAATTCCTATCTCAGCATTAAAAGATAAATGGAGTAGTTTGCTCTTGATCATTCAGAAATTTATCACGTGTGAGGGTAGATATGGTTCAATGTACATGTATCACATAAGGTTATTAATGAACTTTTTTGGAAAATGAGACCATCAATATCCCTTAATTTTTGTTGAATAGTTTAAGAAAGATGTCTACCACTGTTCAAAAAAACATAGAAGATATAGAACCCCATCTTTACCTCCATGGTCTCATAAAGATCTTAGTTGAAAATCACTTGAAAGATAAGGGAGATACATGGGAAAACTTCCTAGTTAGGAACTTTTTCCAAGATCCACCTGAAGTACTTGAAGGGAGTTCAGTAAAGAGAAGTAGCAGGAGAAGAGAAACTTTAACAATCCAAGATACTCCTACTAGATTGACAAAAGAAAATAGTGAGGAAGAACTACCTTCTGAAACTCTAACTGAAATCATGAAGCAAACAAAACAAAAACGAAAGAGGAAAGTTGAAGAAATTTACCAGACTCCTGAGCCTTCATCATAAGAAGAAAAATTTCTCTCTCAAAAATTATTCCATATTAAAGAATAGTCCAGGAAAACAAAAGAAAAGGGAAAGAAGAAACAGGTCATAGAAAAGGAGGATATAGGCTCACAAAGTCTAAGAAGAAGCTCTATGCTTAAAGGAAAGTTAAAGAGAACACAAGAAAAAGGAGCTCACTTCATAGACTTGGGAGGGGAGAATCTAGCCCAATCACCAGAAAATACCCCACTTCAGCAAAGTCCACAATATTCTCCTTCTCCTCAACTAGACTTTGAAACTAGTCCAAGAAAAGCATCTCCACAAATTGACCAAGCTCAACAGCAAATCTATGATTTCATTAAATCATTGGAATAGAAGAACATAATAGTAGAACAGGGGACTTCATCTAATTAGCCAAATACAACACAAGAAACTCTGATTCAGTCACTAAAGCAAGGAATCGATGAGTTAGAGGTCTTAAACAGACATATCCAGAGGGAAAATGAAACTTTGAAGGAGAAAAACAAACTGGATAATATCATCCATGACAATACCATGCTGCATTTGGGATTATGGCATAAAAAAGATAGAAAATTGAAGAAGAAAAATAGGAAGCTAAGCAGGGCCCTCATCAACCTTAAATACAGATGCCTTATGAGGAAGCCTAGAATGGCAGTGGCAGCAAGGAAAAAGAAGAAGAGGTTGGATTTCCTAGCAGAGGTTTCAGAAAATATGCAGTAAAAGGAGGATTGTTACAATTTTGGTTGCATGAGGACATGCAACAGCTTCACAGTGGGGGTATGTTGAGCCCCAAAACTACCTATTTTTCAAACATTTTCTTAAACCCTTTTTCCTCTATTTTCCCATGCAAGTGCATCCTAAGTTGTCAAAAGTCATTGCATGTTGATCCCAGGAGTGTATTTTAGTGATTTTCAAATTATATCATTATGTGTGTTATTTGGATTAGGTTTTGTTTCTCAGCTACGCAATGTAGCCACTTTCTACAGCTAACTGGAAATTCCGCAACCATCTTAATCCTTTTGCAGGTTACATGCGTCGAGATGAGGAATGAGCCACATGGGCAGCTTAAGAAATGTCAACACATGGATAAGGTCCTATTCGCTTGATTAGATTCGGAGGAAAATACCCCAGTCAAAGGGGAGTCAATGGGGAAGCTTTATGCCAGTTAGAACACTATTTTGGCATGCAAGTGAGTTTGAAGCCTGTTCCTGAACTTGAGGATTCATTTTCCCATCTGCACGCCATCTGCATAACTAAATCCAACACCCACTATGCATAGATTTACTGCTTATGCCATCTGGAAGGTTGGATCCTCCGATACATGACCTGTTCACATGTCCAGCGCAGAATAATTTCCTATTAGAAACAATTAACAATTTCTCCTATAAATTCAAGCGTTTGGAACGTATACTAGTTAACGCTGGTATTATTGATATGGTGTAATTTATGTTTTGTGGTCAAGAGACATATAGTTCTATTTTCATAATATAAAACTCTGTTTTTATATGGCTGTCCGAGCGTGTGTGAAGTAACATTGCGTTGTTAATCCGAAGCTATGCAGAGGGCCCCTACGTGGCTGAGGTTCTTCTTTTCATTTTTGTATATTTCTATGTGTATTTTCTTTCATTCAAACTTTATATTGCTTGTGTTTTTCTTATGTTCATAATCATTTTAACCTTGTATATGTTTTGTAGCTTGTCACTTATTTTTTACTAACCCTGATAGATGCATTTCAGAGTAGAAGTAGGTCTTTAAATTTGCGTATGCTAAAGCTTCTTAGTTGTAATTTTTGCATCAAGTAGAATTTCTAGGACTCACTCCTTCTACTATACTTTAGTTTTCAAATTCAAGTTGTTTATGCTTTTGCTTAATATAATAGATACTCATTACATAAGTACATGTTTCCGGAGCCTTTAGTTCATGGTTTACCTTAAGAGCTAATTAGCGAAATATGGAGTTTATGAATGAGATTTGTTTGTTGTTCAGTACCTTTTCTTGCTTAATAGAGTTTGATGTCATTCTCTCATGCTATATGATGATATTTTTGGAGCCTTTATCTTAAGACTGATTTAGAAGTTAATTGGCGAAATGTTATGATTATAGGTGAGACTATTAGCTTTGCTTTTCCTTAGCGTACATTTAGATAGTTTAATGTCATTTCTTTCATGCTATATGATGATATTTCTGGAGCCTTTACCTTAAGACTAATTTAGAAGTTAATTGGCGAAATATTTTGATTATAGGTGAGATTATTGGCTTTGCTTTTCATTAGTGTGAAACTAGATAGTTTAAATGTCATTTCTTTCATGCCATATGATGATATTTCCGGATCCTTTAGCTAAAGAGTGATTTAGAAGTTAATTGGCGAAATGTTATGATTATGGATGGGATTATTGGCCAACTATTGGTTTAAAAGCAGTTTCAAGTTTTTACTTTTGCCTTTGGTTTAAATTGTAGTAGTTCATTAGATTTTAATTATGCAAATAGAATGGACAGCAGAGGTAGTAGTTTCATTTATAGTACTTCATTCTTAGTTCGATTTATATAGTTGAACATTTAGTCTCTCATTCAAGTTTTGGTTTTGTAGATAGCAGTTTCAAGAGTCTTTTAAGCTCATTGTCTGGAAAACATCACAATAAGCAAGAGAATAAGCTTTGTCTTCATCTTCATGAGAATTCCACCTCCAAACATGATCTAAAAATTACTTTTAAACTTTTACTTTAGCAATAGATTAGGATTTCAATTGCATTATAGCACTCTAGGAGACTAACAGAACAAAACCCCCAAAACAACATAAAATTTAAAATAGTGAAGTAAGACAAAGGTTATCTAGCAGATATAGTGCACTACACTTCATCAGTCTACGACTCCCGGATTGATAATTTATGTAGCAATTTAGGACACTAAATTGACTAAACAGATATCAAAAAACTGGAAAACAAAATCACGTAAGCATGTCACATTGATAAACTAAGAATGATAGGACAAGATATGGGTAGCCATACTGTTGCACTAGAAGATTGTTATCGAGCATTTGTGACTTTGCTACCATTGCTACGACCGCACCTTACCAGACGAAGTAACCAGGGGAGTGCACCGCTTAAGGAAGAACGCGCGGCATTGAATATCGCAATGATAATTAAGAAGTACCCACGGATTAGGCTGGAAGGTGAATTGAAGCCTCACATAGGTGGTGTGACCACCTGACTATCTGTAGGGAGCATAGTCTTAGCACTCCAAGCAGTTGAAAGAGAGTGCGGGACTATAAAATACTTTGTGTGGGAGATGCGCAATCAGGAGGGTACGCACAAGATTAGTATATCACAGGGGTCGCGCCCACGCATATGGGGCTGCTTTACTGTGCAGGTAGGCTGGGAGGTGATCGTTGGTGTCACTGTTCATAACAAGGTGTCGAATTTAAAGCAAAGAGGAGTGGGCGACGGGCAATTAAGACACGAAGTTAGAACTAGATTTGGGATGATCTGCCCCCAATCTAGTATTAATGGGCCGAATGTGGGGAGAATGATCGAACTTGAAATCAAAAAGGCCTATAAATCACAGGTGGTTATCTAGCGAACAAACCTTGTTGTTTTTAGAATTCAGTTGTTGCATTATCAAGTGGGTATGGACCTTACGAATTTGGAGGCTTTGAGAGAAAGTTCCGTGTTTGAGACATTACCGAAGGAGACGCAGGATTTGTTGAATAGAATGATGTTGAAAACTGGAGAAGCCACATAGAGCCCTATGGTGCAGGTGGGTTAGGCACTGGAAATTCCAAAATTTTCGTGGACGCCGAGGCCCAAAACAGATCCACAGGTTGTAGGACCAGTCTGCATGTCTCCGTGAAATCTGCGATTTGGTAAACGTTCTAAGGAAGACAAGGGAAAGACTGTTAATCTTGAGACAGATTATGAGGAGGAGGACCTCCAGGCTTTCGTAGAAGATATCGAGGTAGATAAATAAATAGAGGAAGACATTCAGCCGGTGCGCACTACAGCAGAACTACCCAAGTATGTCCCTCCACGGAAAGTAAAAGAAAAAGTACCCAAGGATTTGGATGTCGTTAAGAGCTCACTCCAAACCTTGCTCCTCCCATATGGCATTTTGTTTAAAGGTTTGGCCCTGGGCTGTGTGCCCACAATGAAATTTGAAGATTGGGACCTCGCGGACAGCGAAAAGTTCCCACATTTGGAGACTAGCAACCTCATGAAACAGAGCAAGGATGGGTGAGTTACAACACTAGAGCCACGGAAATGGCTATGCGATGTGAAGGAGGTTAGGCTACTCCACCTACTATGGATTCAACACTTTCACCGGGCATCGATCACAATCTTATTCATCAGGCAACTAATTTTCCTGGTGCACGATGGGTACTTGTGGCTGGAGGAGCCTATTCCCATCACGACGGAGCTTATTCACAAGATTTCTTGGCTTCCCTGTACGGGAAGGGAACCCACGGAAATAGCTAGCAAAAGCAGAGATTTGGCGCTAGCAGAGGCCATGAACAAGAAATACAAGTTGGAAAAGAAGCAGAGAGGCTACGTAATTAGTAGCATTCAAGACAAAGGGGTGCGCGTAGCCACCCAGCTGTTGGCCAGGAAGGTGATGAGAAAATGTCGTGGCAATGAGGTACCAGTGACGGTTGTCACACTAGCCAAAAAATGCACAGAGGGGGTCCAATTCAACTGGGCCAAATTCCTCTGTGAGGAATTCCTAACCAACTGCAAAGAAGCTCAGGATTAGGGCAAGAACTTACACTACTCATGGTTTCTCTTTTCTATCTTATTAGTGATAGGGGAACTGCTTGAGGATAGTCAGTTCCCTCCCCTTGAACAAGACTTTCCAGAGGTGGCAAAATACACGTCGCTCTGGGCGACAAAGGACGCCACGTGAATCTGCGAGACTAAGATCTTTTGGGTGCTCATGGAGGTGAGCATCCGAATGTGGATCAACAAAAGGCCACGTCTATCCCCCACAGTGTACAAAAGTCAGTGGACCTTTGCAGACTTCAAGGAAGATATGTACAATGTGTATATCAAGGTGCATAAGGATCTGATGCAGAATTGGACCAAACTTCCTTTCATTGCGATTGATCATGCCTTTTATGTTGTGCTTGACTCATGGCCACCTGAGTGGTGTGCCCTTGATCTGGCGGTGCGTGATAAGACAATGATACAAAAATAGATGGATGCCAGCAAGCTACTGGCGCAGCAGAAGCACAACGAGTAGTTCGCTGAGGAGGTAAGGGCTTCCCGCGAGGCAGCAAAGGTCGCCGCAGAGCAGACCAAGGCTGGCGAAAACTTAGCAGCACCACCAACAATAGGGGCCACCCCGACGTAGGAGGAAGGAGGCCCAGACCTGACCATAGGACAGGGGAAACAGGACACAGCAAAAGGCGCAGACCCAAGCATGGCATCTGCACAATTGAAACGACCACGTGGTATGGAACGAGAAAGTCCACAGAAGAAGACCAAGGTTTCCAAAATGGACAGTGAACCTATTACACTGACAGAAGGTGACCTCTACGACATCAGTGACACAATTCGTGAGGTCACCAAGGAAGCGCTCCAAGAAGCAATGACAGAGCAGCAGAATGTGTTGGGGGCCCTCATGGCGCAACTGCAACAAGTTTAGGTGTGACCCCTGTAGGAGGGAACGTTAGTTGCCTAAGGTGTCATAGGTACATCGCCAATGGAGTATTTGATGTGGGCCAAGATGGTTAACACCGTCACACTTCCAGAAGGAGCACTGACAGTGGACAACACAGAGGATAGAGCCATGGTGGGCCGGACCAAGGGACTTGGCCTAAACTTGGCTACCCTTCCACAGGATGTATTATACCAGCTATAGGACAGAGTGAAAATAGAACTCTGTGCTAGGGAAGGATGCGTGGTACAAATGCTTAGCGAACAACGAATCAACATTGAGCAGCTTAGTCTACACTGAGATGAAGCACTGGCATAGAATCAATAGTTGGAGTAGATAGTGGAGCAAGCATGTCGCCACGCTCTAGAGTTAGAAATTGTGATAGACTTACTAGTTGGAGTGTGAATTCATAGATTTCTAATAGATTCCGCGAGGCAAAGGAGGAAGCAACGAAGATACAGCTAGACCTCAACCTTTAGATTGTCAAATTTCGATTAAAGGCGCAGTCATCCACGGCCCCATAAGTTAGGGAATAACACACTGGCACTATCCAAAACGGGTCAGAGGAAATAGGATAGGCAGTGTAGGACTGTACTATGATGTTGGAAGAATCACTAGTGGTCCTCACTTCCTTATAGGAGGACCCCACCATACAGTGCCTGGAAATAGAAGTGTGGGAGCTCCAAGTTTAGTATGACAGTGTGCATGAAATGGCATAGAAGGTTGTCCTAACCCAATGGTTGGTGAAGCTACAATAAGCGAAGCACTAAAGGAATAGGTGGATGTTGCGCGGTAGAAAGAGGGAGTACTTAAAGCACGCATTCAGCCACGGATTGATGAGGCTTTCTGCATCACTGTCAATATCGAATGAAAGCTCACACAAATGAAGGTGATGCATGCCTTAAGATAGGAATCTGCCCCTAACAGCAAGCATTTGGCAGAAAGAGTACAGCAGAGACAGTAGAGAATGGAACAGTGTGCCGCAGACATCCAAGCTGCACGAGACCTACTGGATGGACTCTGCGCAAACATCGTCGCACTAGCAGAGTGACTAGGGATGAGTCACGATGATTACCTTGGGGGCCTGTTCGGCATGGAATCCCCCGCAGTAGGTTTTGGGGCTTAAAGCCCAAGTTTTGGTCAAAGATGGTGTAGAACTCTGCGAAGTATGGGCACAAAGCGCGAAGTGTACAATCGAATCATACGGTTGTCTGCCCTAAAATATTGTAATTTATTGTAAAGTTGTGTCAGCCTACCCATAGTCTATGGAACATGGGATTATATAAATAGAGTGAGGCTCTAACTATAAAGATAGGTTAGCGAAGCTTAGTAGAGAAGACAATAGAATAGCAAAGGCATGGTTAGAGCATAGCGTGAAAGTTGAAGTGTACTGGGTCATAGTAGTAGGAAGAGACTTTGCAACTGAGTGCGCAGAAGCCTAGTAGAGTCTGTAACTGAGTGCATGGACCCCTGCAGTTGAGTGCGTAGAGGCCTAGTAGAGTCTGCAACTGAGTGCACAGACCCCTGCAGTTGAGTGCGAGGGTAGAGTTAGGTCTGTACTTGGGATTGAAAGATAATAAAGAGAAGTTTATTCTGTGCATCTGTTTTGGAATCTTTATGTTGATGTTATTCATTACTTTTACTCTGTTTATTTACTGGGTGCACTTGATGAATACTTGTATGAATGCCTATATGTGAATTTAATCTATGTAATCGGCTAAATTAAGGGAGACTTGGGTAAATAACACGGGTTGCGCTGCGGATAGAATTTTGCGAAGAGATTATCATAGGGCGCGGGGTGCCCATAGGTACATGTAGCACAGTAAGTGCGAAGGTTGGACAGCGTACCAATAACCTCATATCAGACATTCCCAGGGTGTGGAAACCTAGTTCTAGCACCCTCCCATACTACTTCGGGTGATACCTCAGTCTGCGCTCTGCGGACTATTGCCGAAAGTGCCAGTAGTATCGGGATTTTCTTGGCTAAATCACTTCTCAACCTAGGTCAGGCCCCACTAAGCCAACAACTCCTCTTCATTTAGCTCCTTTTCATTCGGTTCATTTTCCTCAAGGTTAATGTATTATGTAGTCTTTTAGGTTGCTTGTTGAGTCGTGCTCAACCTCGTGCTCCTACTCAACCCTGGGGTTTGTGTTTTCTACACTTTCCTCCTCTTATTCTCTTATTTTTCTTTTATAGGAGGGGTTTTCATTTGTGAGAGTTCTTCTATACCTAGGTTAGCTTCCTTTCTTCTAGTGTTTCCCCTCTTCATTCTCTGCAAAATCTTTACTATAGGCCACTCTTCTTCTGTTACCTATGCTTGAGTTTGAGGTGGTTATTCCTTTATCATTTCTATTTTTTTTTCCTTCCTCTGAGGGCCCTACTGCTACTTGCTTCTTTTGGGGATTTTTCCTCAAAATGGTTCCTTATTAAGAAACTTTCCCAGTCACCCCCTAATATACTTTGGAGGTGAAATTCGACCAATATTTTTACCAAACCATGATGGTACATGGTGTTTTCTATGCATTGAATTTTCTTCTGAACATTTGTACCCATTTTCTTGAGGCTATTCAAGAGAAAATAGGGGAGGTACATCTGATGATCCTCAAGGAAGTTCATCATCAATTTAACATGATAAAAGTACATTTGTCCAAACCTACCTTCACAAGTGATAAACTTCTTAAGCACAAGCAATAAGTTTCTCCATTTGTTTTTAAGAGAAGAGCTTGGAATACCTTTTTTGTAGATTGTTGTGTCCATGTTCAGATTCTTCAGGAAAAACTTCCAGTCCTCGTTGTCAATCCCTCTATTTTTAAACCATTTTTCTCCATGCCTTGGCAACTCGGTGGCCTCAGCGATCATAGAATTCATTACTATGACATTTATGTCCCCAATTTCGGCCTTCATTCCATCAAATGAGTGCACAAATTTCTTGGTTACCTCTTTGTGGAAGCCGTTAAATTTCACAATGAACTGTAGCCATTGTCTTCTTTGTAGCAACTCCCTAGTTTGTGGGTACCCCTCTACGAATTGATTCCCTGCTAGCTCAGTTCGAACAATTACCCCCATGCTGAAGGATGCTTTGCCTCGAAGATTGGTTACCTTGACATGAAAACGGGAGTGATAGGGTTTGCTAGCTAGTGGAAAGATGGAGTGACTATAAAAGAATAGAGGAGTGTAGGAATAGGGAAGAATAGATGGTTTTATCAAGAGGATTATGGGAATGGATTCAACTGTTAGGTGCATTCAAACTTATGATTTGGTAATTAATTTGGCAGATTTGGCACAAGGTTGTGACATGTCTTTTAGAGTGGTGGCATATGATATTTCGTTAGGCGACCATTACACTTAGGTTGTAATGATTTCACTTTAGTATCGTATTTTCTTATTCATACATGTTATATATCTTTCCCTATTGTTAAATTAAAGCAGCACGTACCTTTAATTTTTTGTTGCTAACCTCATTTGTTGTCCTTTAATCCCCTATAGGTGCATTGTTGTCAACTGTCCTTTAATCTAGATCACCAAGCATCCTTGTAGACTTCAAAATTATTGGGCTGTAGTGCTGTGAAAACTTGTCCAAGCTACAGAAAGTTGTCTAGGCTGCATAAAGTTATCCAAGTTGCAAAAAGTTGTGCAAGTGACAGAAAGTTGTGCACGCTGTTGAAAGTTGCTATTTATGCAGCTTAAGAGAAATAAAGCTTTAGTAGATGAGATTTATTATTTTTTCTTTTGAAACGAAAATTTGAAGTGCCAACAAATTGGTTTTCACTTTAACTTTTTTGTATAAACATGCCAACAACATGTTGGTTTCCATATATATATATATAATATAATATATAAAATTAATATATATATATTAATAATAATATATAATATAGATGAAGACACACACACACACACACATATAAATATATAAAATTATTAGTGCTATAAATTTTTATTCATTATTATATTATTTAAAGAACAAACTGAATGAAAATTTTTAAGGTGGAAAAGAAGAAGAATTCTTCTTGACCATCTTCAATTCTGAAGTATCCTGAAATATTTTGACAAATTATTCTCTTGTTTATGGTTTTTGGTAAATCTTGAGTCGATGTCCATTTACTAATAGAGGAGTTCTTTCTTCATCAATAGTCCTGATTCTAACTGCACCATTATCAAAGACATTCTCAACCTCATAAGGTCCAAGCCAATGGGTTTGGAATTTCCCTTGAAAAATTTTGAATTTTGAATCAAAGAGAAATGCCAAATCTCTAAAACGAAACTTCCTTTATTTAATGTACTTATCATGCCATCTTGACCTCTGTTGTTGCACTAAGCTAGTCCTCTCGAAGGCTTCTTGTCTGATTTCATCAAGCTCATTTAATTGTGTCATCCTTTACTTCTGGGCTTCTGACAAGTCAAGATCTAACTGGATTGCTATCTTATAGGTCTGGATCTGGAACTATATTCGAAGTATGACTTTCTTTCCATAAACAAGTTCATAGGGACTATGTCCTGTAGTATTCTTCCATGTAGTCCTATAGGCCCATAAGGCTTCTAGAAGTTTTTCCACCCAATATTTCCTGTGTAGATGTACAGTCTTTGTAAGGATAGGCTCGATCACTTTATTTGTGGATTCAACTTGTCCATTGGCTTGTGGATGGTATGGAGTTGACTTCCGATGTTTTATCTTGTATTGGTCCACAAGCTTCTGCACTAGTCTGGATGTGAAATGTGTCCCTTGATCTATTACAATTTCTCTTGGCACGCCAAAATAAGTAAAAGTATCCTAAAAAAGAAATGAAAGTACAGTATTTTCAGTAGCAAAATGATGTGCTTTAGCTTCTACCCATTTAGTGACATAATCAGTACATAGCAAAATATACTTCTCTTTCTTTGAAGGTGGGCTGATTGGTCCAACAAAATCCAGTGCCCATTTTTTAAATGGTTTGATAAGTACCTGTGGTTGCAGTGGAATCTCATTTGAAAGAGTAGATTTGCCCATTCTCTGACAACTGTCACATCTCTTAACATATTCCTTGGTGTCCCTAAAAATGGAAGGCCAATAATATCCTAAAAGAAAGATTTTGTAAACAGTTCTCTTGTTAGAAAAATGTCCTCCACATGGCTCATCGTGACAAGCTTTTAGTATCGCTGGTATTTCTTCCTCCTAAACACATCTTCTAATGATGAGGTCTAGTCCTATCTTATATAATTCCTCATTTATCCATGAGTAGGATGTGCTATTGTGGACTATTCTTATTTTTTCTCTAGGAGATAAATGAAATGGAATTTTTCCTGTGGCCAAATAGTTAGCAATATCTGCATACCAAGGTGATTTAGTAGATACTGCAAAAATATATTCATCGGGAAATCTATCTTCTACGGGTCAATCATTTTTTTCATTTTGTATCCTAGATAGAAAATCGGCAATTGTGTTTTGTTTTCCTGGCATATCTAGAATGGTTGTGTTGGATTCTTGTAAAAGTAGGAGCCATCTAGTTATTCTTCCATTAGTTACTGGTTTTTTCATTAGGTATCTAATGGCAGAATAGTCTGTGTGGAAAAAACTTTCATAGCCAGTTATATAATGTCAGAATTTTTTAATGGCATTAATTATAGCTCAGAACTCCTTCTCGATTACAGTATAATTTAACTCTACATGGGTTAAATTTTTACAGGTACAATAAATGGCATAAGGAGTGAGATATTTTTGTCCTAAAACAGGTCATAAGGCTGAATTTGAAGCATCTGTTGAGATATGGAAAGGCAATTTCTAGTTAGGTCCTTTTAAGATGGGTGCTTTAGAAATTATCTTTTTCAATGTTTCAAGGGAAACTTGACATTCAGAATCGCAACTTAAAGAGTGGCGATGCAATTTTTGTGAAGTTTTCTATAAATATTCTATAGTATCTGGTAAAACCAAGAAAACTTCTAACATCATTTTGACAACTTGGCACTGATAACTTGGGAATGACTTCCACCTTAGATAAGTCTACCTTAATTCCATCTCTAGAAATATGGTGACCTGAAACAATTCCCTCGTTAAACATCATGAAACATTTTTCATGGCTTAATGAGAGGTTTGTTTCTTGACATATTATTAAGACTTTCTCTAGGTTTTCTAGTGCTTCATTGAAATAATCCCCATAGATTGTGAAATCATCCATGTACACTTCCACACATTCATGGATAAGGTTAGAGAAAATGCCAAGAATTTCCCTTTGGAATGTTGCGGGAGCATTAAATAACCCAAAGGGAAGTACCCAATAAGCATAAGTTCCCCATAGACAAGTGAATGGGGTTTTATCTTGATCTTTAGGGGCCACTTGAATCTGGTTATATCTGCTGAAACCATCCAAGAAGGAAAAATATTTTTTTTTCTGCTAAAATATCTAAGACCTGGTCTATGAAAGGTAGCGGAAGGTGGTATTTTAATGTTGCTTTATTCAACTCCCTGTAATCGATGCATACTCTCCATTTTCCATTCTTTTCAGGGATGATTACTAGGGGTGAAGCCCACTGACTGTTAGATATTGGATAAATGAAATTTACATTTAATAATTTCTACAATTCTTCCTTAACAATTTCTTTTAGATTTGGGTTCATTCTTTGCTGAGGTTGTTTAACTGCTGTTGCATTTTGTTTAATGTAGATATGATGTATCCAAGTTTTAGGATCAATACATCTCATGTCAGTGTATTCTCATGCAAGAGTAGAAGATGTTTCTGTAAAATTTCTATCAATTGTTTATTTTGAATGTCTTCCAAGTTTTCATTGAGATTTAAGGATTTTCCTAGAAATATTTCTATCCAGGAGTTCTCAAATGTTTCCATGGACAACAATGATACTTGTTTGGAGGAGAGATATTCATTTCGACTATGCTCATAATGTAAGGATGATTCATTATTTTCTAGTGAATTTAAAATTTTGTCTTCCTCTTCTACTTGTTCAGTGACAAAAATAGGATGTATATCTTCTCCATCATCTACCCATTCTTCATTTTCTATATCTATTGTTGTTCTTGCAGGGGAGTATAATGTAAATTTCTTTGTAGAATTTCCATCTGAGATAAATGTACCGCCTGACCTAGAGCCGATGAAAGCATCTGTTATAGCCAACCAAGGTCTTCCTATAATTAAGGGATGTCCTCTTAGATTGTTCTTGGGTGTTAAGACCATGAAATGAACAGGATAATCCCACGAATATAAGGATACACAAACATCCTCTAACACACCATCTGGTTTAATAATAGATCTATCTGCTAATTGCTATAAGTTTGGTGTGTATTAAAGGTTAGGAAGCCTAAGTGTGTCCATAACTTGTTTGCTCATTATGTTTATGGTTGCCCCTAGTTCAGTCAGTGTGCTTGGTATTTAAATTCCATTGATTTGAATTTTTACAGTGGGGATTCCTCGGTCTAAATATTTTTTAATTTTCATCTTCCCCATCATAATGTCTGCAATTTTTCTGACTAATTGAATTCTTTTTATATCTTTTCTTATTCTCCCTGATCATTGTGTACTTAATTCCTTAATTGTTTCTGAAAAAAATTGGTATTTCTTTTATGGATTGCAATAAAGGAAGCTTAATACAAACATTTCTAAATTCATCCATCATATTGTAATCGGGAAAGATAATTTTCTTCTCTACTCCTTCATCAATTTTCAACCTTTCCGAGAAAGGTGGTTTAACTGATGCTGAAGATTCTTCTATGATAGGAGCATCTATTGGGATTTCTTCTGTTTGTTTAGTTCCTTTTTTAGGGAGAGAAGTATCCCCTTCTTCTGATTGATTCTTATGTTTTTGAAGATTAGATTTTGTTTTTTGAATGACAATAGGAGGGTTTTTCGGTAATACCCTTCCAGACCTTAATTGGACATTGTTTAGGTATAGTGGGGTTATCACTTAAGTTTGAGGATTCTGACCCTCCATGTTGTATACTGGTTTTTGTGGTACCTTATTATTAGGATTTGGAAGTGGTTGAGCAGGTAGTTGATTTGATTTTTGTGGAAATGATAGGGAAATTTGCGGGTTTTGACTCTGTACTTGGACTTGTGGCAATTGACTGGCTTGAGGAATTTGATTGGACGGGGTTAAGAATTATGGTGGAATGTAGGATGGCGAGTATTGTTGATATTAAGCAGAGGCTCCATAAGGATTTTTCCATCCTTGATTCCAAGGTTGTGATTGTGGCAAAGCCCAAGGCTGGCAGGCTAAATTCCAATTACTTTGTGAAGACTGGGCAAATTGTTGTGGCCTAAATCCTTGTGGTTTATTTGGTTGGGGGTTTTGCCATGGTCTTTTGGCTATAAATTAGAGAGGGTCTATTAGTTCTGAGATTCCTTCATCATTGAATACAACCTTAAGACCCGATAAGGATAGACATTCCTTTGTATCATGATTATCTGCACATATGACACAGGTTTCTATGGATTTTGAGTCTAAGGGACACTCTCTCAGAGCATGTTTCTTCCAACATTTGCGACAGAAGATAAATAATGCATAATTTTTTGAGTTTTGCTTGTTTTGTATTTTGAGGGTGTCTATTTGTTTACTTAGGTTCCCTAAAATATCTATTTAAAGGTGTCAAGCAGGTTTCCTATTTCTACCCTACTAACTGTCCCAGCTGCAGACTTGTTTATTCTTGATAAGGGAGGGCCTCTAGGACTCTTTCCTACTCTTGCTTTGCCCCTTGAGATATGTACACATAAATCACAAATATCTGAAACTGGTAGTTGGGAAATATATCCTTTCCCTGTTAGGTTAAGGAGATCGATCCATTCATCTTTAACAGCTCTGACTAAAAGATCTCTTAAGGTTTCTTCATCCAAATTATCCATTTTTGCTCGTTTAACATTATAAAGAAATCTTTCTACCAATTCTTCAAGATTTTCATCTTCTTTTTGTATCATTTTGAAGACTTCATATTTAAGGTTACTAGGTAGACAATAATCTCTATGCTTTCCCAAGAAAGACTCCTACATATGTGCCCATGTTGTTATGGAATGCACTCCTAGACTCATGAACCATTTTAATGTTGAGTCTTCTAATGTGGCAGGGTACAATTTCAAATTTTGAGCATCATGCAGATAGTCATATGATCTGCATAATACTTCAAATTTGAAGAGAAATGTCTCTGGATCTTCATTTCTTTTCCCATGGAATTTAGGAAGAATCGAGGTTGATATATTTTTCATTGTGAGGGTTGTATTTTCATCAAGAATAGGGAAACTTGAAGGATATTCATTTCCTCTACCTCTACCTCTTCCTCTACCTCCAATCATATCTTCTTCACCATGGACATTGTGTACTTCTCCTTCCCCTTCTTCAGCCATGATAGATTCTTCAGAGCTAAGATAGTGTTCTTCTAATGTTTCTGGTTTCTCTATCAAGGTTGTTCAGAATAAATTTCCAATTCCTCCTCTTCACTAGGAATTTATAATTCTTCTCCCATAATTTGTTCACCAGTGGGGGACATAAATATTACTCCTGTGGTTGGGGATGTAGGATTTTCTTCAATTACAACTTCAGTAGAAGAAGTAGGTGAAGTTCTGGATTGAATTTCTGATTTGAGACTTCAAGAAGTCTTTATCGACCTCTAAATGGAATTCAGGTTTGAGTAGATGGTGAATCTCTAAATCGTGGTGGAATGTGTGGATTTGTGGGAATTAAACTTCTTCCTCATCCTACAAATCTACCCCTAGATTCTCTATCCCTACGCATGTCATTTTTTAAATTAATTATGGTTTTGTTTGTTCTTTTTTTTACTTCTAAGTGTACTTCCTCGGCAATGGTGCCAAAATGTTTGGTCAATTCGATGTCCTTGAATTGGCAATCATAAATTGTCAACCAAGGTGCATAGGCTGATGAAGTAGAGGTGCACAATATGTGCTTAGAAGTTATTCACTAGGTTGTTATGTATTTGTCAAGATCTAAACTTAAGATGGGGCGATGTTTGTCAATTGTATTAGTGTTGTAATTCTTGGTGATGTTGATTAAGTTTCTCTATCCAATTAGTTTTTAGATGATGTGAGGGTGATTTTAATTATGTTAGGTTGTTCGGATTTTTTTATCTTAAATCTCTTTTCTTCAGCTCTTAATTCTTTAAGTGCAAAAAGAAACCTATTCTATCAGCTATGAAGGAATCTTGTTGAACTCAATTGGTTTAGGAGAGGTCTTCTCGCTTGTTCAATTTCTTCTCAAACAGAGTAATCCAAGCAACATCTATTAATTGAACACACTTCAATTATGTTGGATAATAAGCAAAGGAAATAATTGTGCAGTACTAGGTACAAAGCAAATTAGATAACTGCCTAAGCTAGGTATAAAGCAAATTAAAGTTATTTATATACAGATAACAATTTGAGATCATTATACAACATTATCACACAAAATAGAGCAATTGAAGAACTAAAGGAAATCATATTGTATTTGACTAAAACCTACCACTGTTTGTAGCGGCCCTCCACATAACAGTTTAGAGCTTCAAATCAATACAACGCTTGCACATAAAAACCAAATTCATTCACGCGAAATTCACAAATTGTTCATAAAACATATCATTCAGCACACACCCAAATAACCGAGCGGCCATTAGCTTTATAACAGGTCTCTTGGCATAATAGTATGAAGATTTTAAGCCTAATATATGTTAATCCTATCTAAACTTATATCGTGAAACCGTCATTTTGCTATTTCGAAAGCCAAACGATAAGGTTTCAACTAATCTCGGGGTTTGTTCTACGTTAATCGATAGTTGACTCGGAGTTTGACCACGATCTCTTGTGCCTCTTTTAGCAGACAATTTCGAGTGGATAGGAAGGTATCCATGAGGGAGTCATCCTCTATCCATCCGCACCTTTTGCTACTGATCTGGAGCTCTCTAACACTGCAAACAATGAAGACAACTACGGAATCCTCGACTAGCTATGGAAACAGACTGATTCGGTAGCCAATTACAACTTTAATTAAAACAATACGGTATATAGTTTAATATGAACAAGAAAACATACTAATGCATGCCTTCATCAAAACCTAGTAGATATGGCTTTATTAAGTAGTAAATATATATGAAAAAGAGAAGATCATTGGGCAAAAAAGATGTCATGGTAGGACAATATTCAGACTCTACACTCTCTCTTCTTCTCTCTATTAAGTCCCCTCTCTCTTCCTTCCTCTCTTTTTCTCTTCACCCCCCCCACCACTCTCTCTCTCTCTCTCTCTCTCTCTCTCTCTCTCTCTCTCTCTCTAAACCTGTCATTCTATCCTTCCCTCTCTCATTCTCTCTCTCCCCTCCTCTCTCTCTTCCTTCCTCTATCTCCCTCTCTCTCATACCTTCATCTCTCCTTCTCTCTCTCCCATCCTCTCTCTCCCTTCCTCTCTATCTCTCTCTTTCCCAGCTCCCTCTGTCTCTCTCTCTTCACCCTCTAGCTTTGTCAGTCTCCCTCCATCTCGCTCTGTCTCTTAAAGTATATAATTTAAAAAAAATCAATTTGTTGTAAAATATTAAACCCATATTTTGGATCAATCATGTAAAAGTAAATAAAATAATTAAAATTTTTAAAAAATCGTTCACAATCTTTCTTCTAACCTATGTTGCAGGAAACGGGGAATGGAGGTCCGCTTCCATATGAAAATGGGTACGAAACGCGGAAACGCGTTTCTGACCGTACTGCCATGTTTCCCGAAATGGAAACGTGGCCAGTACTGTAACGCCTTCTTGATTGTGCGACAGGCGGGCGCTGGGAAATCGGGCGTGCACGCATGATGGGCATGCTATGGTGCGACGGGAAGGTGCGACCAACCGGACGAGCGATGGAAGTGCGGAGGAAATGCGACGAAACAATGCGATGAAAGAAGTGCGACTTTATGACACTTGAAAAATGGCGTGGAAACGATGCCGGTTTATACCCGATGTGCATCGGCATGTACAAGGGGCTGGCTGACTGTTCCATGGGAAAATGTTGGGGTGTGTAAGCCACACGTTAGGGGGTCGGCTGGGCAGCCACCACCTTTATTACCATGCGCATATATTGGCTACGCTTGGCATCCATTTGGACAACAATCGAACTCACTCATCTTCGCAGAAAGAAGGAGAAGTGCACAGATTGGCAGAGAAGTGTGCATAGCTCATGCGCATGACTTGGGTATTGCGCAGTTTGGTATTCTTGTTGAAGGTTGGCAAGGTGTGCCAGGTGAAGCATTGATTGCAGATTTGTGCAGGGCTTGAGGAGGAGGTCTTGGTGTCTCGGGTGAGCACCCTCCTACCATGCAAGATTGGCACAAATGTTGTAATGGAGTTTTATGCCTCGGTTGTAAAAATCGGCTAAGTATAGACTTGGAGTTTTCCAAGTATACTTGAATATTGTACTATTGAAAGACTGATATAATATATTGTTGGGCAGACTTGTTCGGGAGTTGCCCCTCGTCTTTATATTGTGCAATTGTTGTTCTCTTTTATAATTGCTGTTGATAATGAATAAAGTATGGGTGTTCATGGATATAAAGGATAACTAATATATACTTGGTTGAGAAGCACAAACTAAGTACACGGTTGTGAATTAGGAATAGTTCATGTGCACAAGTATTGTTAAAAAGAAAGTGCTCGGTGGTGCCACACCTCGCCGGCACAGTTGAAAGAGCACCGTAGGCTTAGGGGTGTGACAGGTGGTATCAGAGCTCGGTTGGGACGGGTTGATGAAGTATTGAAGCTTGTGAAGAAGTGACTGTGGCGATAGGTTCTTGCAGGAATAGAGGTTGATGAAACGCTTCCTGATAAGTGTTGCATCAAGGACTTGGGTTACAGGTGAAGCCAGTGCGTGGTCGGGACTAGGTTGCAAAGAAGGAGAAGGCTATTAGAAATGGTTGAATCCCAGGTTGGGTCTAGTCGTGATGCCAAAGATACTACCCTTGGACTGATGCAGAAAGTGTTGGAAAGAATGGAGTACTTGGAAGATCATTTTGAAAAGAAGATTGACTTGGTCGTGAAAGAGCAAGAGGAAACTTTCAAGATGAAAGATGAACTTGATGAACTCCGAACTCAACACAAGTACACTGATCTTATGTGTACAAAACTTGAAATAAGGGTCAAGGAGGTTGAAGCAGCAAGGGACCAGGGTCTTGCAGAGATCGTGGACTTGAAGAAATCTCTTGATGAAGCCAAGGATGAGATAGCGGTGTTGAAGAAGGCCATGAGGCATGGCTCAGGTGGAGGACTGCCTCATGTGAAAGTCAAGGAACCAGAATCATTCGATGGTAAAAGGAGTGCAAAGACTCTTGGAAACTTTTTGTGGGACATGGAGCAATAATTGGAACGGTTGGGTCTATCTGATGATTTGGCAAAGGTCAAGATTGCTGCTCATTTTCTAACAAAGGATGCTAAGATGTGGTGGCGAAGGAGGATGGACCAGATTTCCAGTAGCAGTGCTAGTGATATCACTTCGTGGGATGAGATGAAAGGAGCTTTCCAGGCCCATTTTAGTCCTCAGGATGAAACATGGGTGTTGGAGAGGCAAATCCCCTCTACGGATAGAGGCGATCCCTACTGGCCCAGAACGGGTCTAGCAACAATAAAACAATGCTATCATGCAAGTTCCTAATTGCAAATAAAAGGTAGGTGATGAAGACCTACTTGAGATCCAACGCTCCCGTTTGTAGAAGAGATGTCGCCCACGTTCCTTTGCCTTGGCCGGTCACAATCCTCCACTATCCATGTGAATGGACACCTGCACACAAAGAGAACAACACAAACACAAGTGTGGTATATGATATATGCAATTATACATCAGTCGGGAAGGATATAATTCAACATCAACCATTACAAGTACAACGAGAATGGAACCATAATGATAGTCATCTATTATTAATAATGAACAAAGGAGAATACAACCAGCGTCCTGACGTCAAGACCTCCTTTGGCTGGGTGCTCAGCTACACAAGTCTTGCAAAAGCTTGAAGGGGTGCGAGACAAGCTCTCTCTCTCTCATAAGTGACAAAGTCTCCTTACTTAGGTAAAGCCTTTTGGATACAAAGAAGGCTCTTGCAACTCCAATCTTTTGATATCTTCCTTTCAGCACAAGTATTGCCACTAGAGTCACTACTAGCTTACTCAAGCCATAGAGACAAGCTTTTATAGAGGAAAAGGAAGGGATAAGGTCAATCATAACAATAATGGATTTGGCTTCATCACTTGTAAACTTCCATGGAATGGTGGCAAACTACTTCCCATCCAAGGAGATTCGGAGCTAAACCATGCTCACTTAACTTGGAGTCAGTTGGTGAATGAGTTGGACAGAACCTTCGGAGGTTTGATTAGTTCAAAACTTTGCCCAAAATGGTTGGCGCGATTGCGACTCTGGGACAGAGCGCTAATGGCGCTCCCTTTCAATAGGATTTTCCCCATTGGCGCGGGCATAACACAGGGGACCAACGCTAATGTAAAAAGGGTTGTTTTTAAGGGAAAATAGGAGGAGATGTCTTAAGGGCATATGAAGCTCATGTTTAGAGGTGAATAATGCAAGTGGTTTCAAGTCTCGTCACCTCTCACAAGTCCCAGAATGTGTTCTCCAAGGTGTAGGAGAGGGGTAACAGGGACGGTGAAAAACGGTGACAAATTACTGTGTAACAGATGCCCCCTAAAGCATGAGGTCCGAGAGAGAGAGGGGTGAAGTGCTTTAGAGGAACATGTGTGACTGAAAACACTGCCGCCGGAGAACCTGCGAAAAGAAGTACAACTGATATCATACATGATATATATGTGGTATCGGCGCAGCCATCCGTAACAGAGTATAAAAACTGGATCCCAGGCATGGACGCAGCCATCCGATGAGGATCTATGAATGGACTTAGGTATGGTCACAGCCATCCAATGAATGAGTCATGTAATGATTACAATAATCCACAAAATGCAACCCGGATCTCAATATGCACAATCTGGGGTCTTGCGCCCCAACTCGACCCGAACATAGTACAAGTTCAAGCATGTGAATATAGGAGTCGAAGTCGAACATGCAAGAACACCATCTGATTACCAGTCAATGATGAAAACTGTTAACAGACGTGAGAGGTGCCACCAATAATGACGATGGTCCTCAAGGTACTATAGGTACAATCCACGGCGTGTGAATCAATGAGCCAGCGTCGAACACGCGTAGAATCATCCGATCCGAGGCCAATGAAGAAAACCTCGCGTCGAACACGAAGAACCTACTATTGAGGCATGCAGGCTCCAAGGTACCTGAAGGGAGTCTCTAGGTCACCTTCCTGGATAATGAGTTGAAGTCGACAGGAAGTGATCTTGATCGAAGGTGGGCCATAATGTTTCCCACATCATCGACACGAGACAGAAAGAGACAATATATTTTGTGTGAGATATCGGAGGGAGGTTTAGTATTCTCCAGAGGTCAACTTCTCTTGAACATATCGACGGCACAACAACGGATTTGGCAGTATTTTATGTCAAATGATTAGGGGTCATGATGAAAAAACGATGAGCAGATGAATGGTCAAATAGGATAACCCAAACCCATGGAGGCAAATGTGAAGCAAGATGAGATGTCCCCACCCAGACACAAATGCATAAAGTGCCATGTTCAAGAGCGACATACTGCCGACGACAACGATTACGGTTCCTTTATTCCCCCACCATTTCTGGCTAGTATCCCGGTTATTTTTGGATGGCAAGCTTGACGGGGATAGCATATGCTTGAGAGGTGTCATTACGACAAAACCCGATGACAAATTACTATGTAACAGATGCCCCCTAAAGCATGAGGTCCGAGAGAGAGAGGGGTGAAGTGCTTTAGAAGAACATGTGTGACTCAAAACATTGCCGCCGGAGAACCTGCGAAAAGAAGTACAACTGATATCTCAAGTACATGATATATATGTGGTATGGGTGCATCCATCCATAACAGAGTATAAAAACTAGATCCCAGGCATGGACGCAGCCATTCGATGAGGATAAATGAATGGACTCAGGTATGGTCACAACCATCCAATGAATGAGTCATGTAATGATTACAATAATCCACAAAATGCAACCCAGTTCTCAATATGCACAATCCGGGGTCTTGCGCCCCAACTCGACCCGAACATAGTACAAGTTCAAGCATGTGAATATAGGAGTCGAAGTCGAACATGCAAGAACATCGTCTGATTACCAGTCAATGATGAAAACTGTTAACAGACGCGAGAGGTGCTGCCAATAATGACGATGGTCCTCAAGGTACTATAGGTACAATCCACGGCGTGTGAATCAATGAGCCAGTGTCGAACACCCGTAGAATCATCTGATCGGAGGCCAATGAGGAAAACCTCACGTCGAACACGAAGAACCTGCCATTGAGGCATGCAGGCTCCAAGGTACCTGAAGGGAGTCTCTAAGTCACCTTCCTGGATAATGAGATGAAGTCGACAGGAAGTGATCTTGATCGAATGTGGGCCATAATGTTTCCCACATCATCGACACGAGACGGAAAGAGACAATATGTTTTGTGTGAGATATCAGAGGGAGGTTGAGTATTCTTGCAGAGGCCAACTTCTCTTGAACATATCGGCGGCACAACGA
>APFE031557917.1:0-14173 GCA_000404065.3 Pinus taeda
GCTGGTGACCCTGATGATCGGAAGTCTACTGCCAGTTATGTCTTCACTCTTGGTTCAAGACCTATTACATGGGCTTGTAAGAAACAGGCCGCCATTTCTCTTTCGTCAGCAAAAGCAGAGTATCGTGGTGCCATGGAAGCTAGTAAGGAAGCCTTGTCGCTTCGTCAGATCCTATCAGAATTTGGCTTTGAGCAGCAGCATCCGACTACAATTTGGTGTGATAATCAAAGTGCCATTCAACTTTGCAAAGATCTAGTTCAGCATCAGCGCAGCAAACACATTGAACTTCACATGCACTTCATCAGAAAGCTCATTCATGACCATGTTCTTGAAGTGCAATATTGTTCAACAGATGATCAGGTTGCAGACATCTTCACAAAGGCTCTCACAGAGGCGAAGTCCACTAAACTTCGATATATGCTTGGAGTTCAGGAAGTTGTCACTAAGGGGGGATAGGCTCTAGTGCCTCCTTCCTTCTCCTATTGTGTCATATTTGTAAATCCTTCATTCCTATCCCAAGTTGTTCTTAAGGGGGGATGTTAGGATATTCCGACACATAGGAAATAGTTAAGTTCAACTTGGTCTAGTATAGAGTTAGGTATAGAGTTAGGTAAAGTGTGTTTCTTTACGGTTGTACATTTTGTAACTTACAATCCGACGGTCACGATATGTAGTGATCCGACGGTTCATTCTCTCCTCGGTATTACCGACACTTGATCCGTGCTTGACACCCGATTGGTCCATGAATTCTATTTAAAGCGCATGGAGGGTCATTTGTAGGTTAACCGTGCATGAGAGAAGCTTATGTAAATTTTCATTCTTTTATTAATAAATTGCCTGTAGTAGCCACGTTGGCACAGGCCGTGAACTGTTTCCCTCTCTGAGGGTTTTAACCACGTCAAAACACTGGTGTATTGATCTGTGATCTGTTTGTGAGCGGTGTCCTTTTGGTGTTCTGTCTGAGGAACTTACCCTGTAAATTCCTACAACTGGACCCTCAGCTTGATGACTTAAGAAGGAAAGGTCTTAAATTCCCTGTCAATTCATTCATTCCCCTCACAAAACCCCTTTCCTAAAGGTTAAACTCTTTTTTCCTAGGAAAACCCCTTAATAAACATATTATATGAAAAAAACCCACCAAATTACATTTAGCCTAAGTACTAAGTGTATGGAAAGTGCATAACATTTCAGGTACCTAAGTATAATACCCCTTCCACTCATTTCACCTCATATTAACTTTTTAATTAAATATATAAATTCCTGAAAAACCCACTATCCCGTATATATTTAACTACCTTATATAAATTAACCCCACCCCTTAGTTTATTTATAAACTATTTTACTACCCCCATATCACACAAAATACATTAAAACCCTGCCCTCAGTCCCTAATCCCTCATTACAGACTGGCCCGATCCCCTAACCTTGGATTAGTCCTTAAACTAATCTCGAAACCACCGTAATTAAATCCTAGGCCCCCCCATTAATTCCTGTCATTTACCCCCGCGCAGCTTCACCTCCCGATCACCATTGATCGTCTTCCCCCCCCCAACATCTAATGGCCCGTAATCATATCAGTCACACCCAATGTCTGCCCTTTAACCACTCGATAGAATGGTTTTCCCCCCGACCCTCGATGCTACATGTCATTCAATGAATGGAATGCGGTGACCCCTCCAGGATACCACCAAGCCCACAAAAGCGGTGCAAAATAAACTGCTTACCACCCTCTCGCTAAATGACAAAACTGTCTATTGTTCACTTTGCGCCAAGATTCAAAAAAATCAAACCTTTACCCATTTAAACACGAAAACCCTAGTTTTGCTCGTTTTCATCTGTTTGTGCAATAAAACCCTGTGTAACCCTTTAGAGCCACCTGAAGCCTCTGCTAACCAATTCAAGCATGTTTTACCTCCCGAAAGAACTTTGGACTCACTCCATAGAACTATAAAGCTCAATAAAGCCGTTAATGACCCTCCCTGTCAACCCAACATTTTCCTAATAGATTGTTTTATTTTACAGACGATCAAAATATCGCAGCTTTGGATAAACAGTCTTAATACTAGTCATAAGACTTGTTTTCTCTGAGATTGTTATCAAATCTATTCAAACAAAGATAGAAAATAAACATACAATTAAAATACAAGTAGAGGAAACATGAAATTAAATGATTTATTGTTGAAATAGACAGTGAAAACCTAAAATATATAGTGAAGGTAAAAGGGCACGGTAAATAATAATAAAAGTTTATCAGGGTTAAAGAGTATCAAATTGAAGACCAAGTGAAGTAAAGAAGCTAGCATGAAGACAAACAGCAGGGAAGACAGTTACAAAGCATACAGATTCATGTCAAAATGAAGATAGATGAAAAAACAGAGCGGTAAAAGTAAACAGTAAAGTAAACATGGAGGAAATAAGGGTTAAACAGAGATAAAAACACTTTCACCAGAAACAATGAAGTTTATCCAAAGTAAAAGTGAAAAACAATTAAAAGAAATTTGAGGTTAAAAGATGAAATAAGAGCAGAAATGGTACATTCTTCAAAAATTTCCTCTTTAAGTCATAGTTTTTCAGAATTGCATTCGGCCAATCCAAGATGAATTTTGAGAAACTAGAGGAGGTTTGTGTTTATAAAATACTAATGTACAAAACCCTATCTCACTTTTTACACAGGTATTACCAAAAGTGAGATAAGTACATGTCTTCATAGCCTATTGTTTGGACTGTGCAAAATCCTATTTTTGACATCGTTTTGTAGAGAATATTGTGAACAGATGGAGCCGAATTTTTGGAAACTGAGAGAGGTTTATCTCAAAAACATGCTTTTCTACAATAACCTCTTTCACTTTGTACATATCTATCTCTAACTTAGATATACAAAGGTATCAATGGACCCTAATTTTGCAGAATTGTTGGGGCGGAATGCACAAAGAAAGGATGCAGTTAGTGACTTGGATGCCTCATCATCAATTAGGAGTTGCTAGAAAATTCGAATTTCTCTTATTTTTCACCCTCAATCCATAAATATAGTGCCAAATAGATTCATTAGTTTTGAGTGTCCTTTATTTAATTTTTATTAACGTAAAATGGTTCGAGATATTTGTAAAACCAATCTTGATATTTTTTCAAGATATTTCAGTTTAGATTTTGTATAAATAATTCTTCATTTGAAGTATTTTGGTGTGGATTCCAAGAAATTTCTACAGAATTTTTCTCTCAAATCAAAGTTCTATTATATCAAAGACTAGATTGGCTTGTTGGATCAAGGAATAAAGATCAGATATTTTACAGGACTCTTGTGTAAAGTGAAATACAAATAAGTATTCTCTCATGTTCAATGTTTTTTTTCGTTATGTTTTTTCAATTATTTTATGTAAATTTCTAAAATCTAAATGTATAGCAAGGAATGATATTTAAAAAATTGCTTGAATGCACTCTGTCTTGACTGCTTTACATTCTTAATATTTTCTCCTAAACTATCTTAGCTAGGGAATTCTTAACTGCTCCTTAGCTTTCGTAGTTTCTTCTCTGGTCTATAGCAAATGATTCTTAGTTGCCCTTTGCTCATGATCACCCTCTGTTTTTCATTCTAATCCCGGTCCAAGGATTCTTAAGTTCCCTTTCACCCTAGTTAGAATCACTTCACCCATTAGGCCTAAAGATTTGCATTTTACTTTGCTAGCCTGCTCTGTGAACATTCCCTTTAATGATCTAGTCCAGTTATGCTAACCATTATTGACTCCATAGACCAATGGCTTGAAGACCTAGCTCTATCCATCTACTCCAAGAATTCCACCACCCAACCTTCAATTCAAAATCAAAACCCCATGAACACTAAGAACTAGCCTGAATCCCATAAGAACAAAGCTAAATCATATAGAGAGCCCTCTCTATACTTAGGTTGGCTAGAAAATAAGCCTAAAAGTTGGTTTGTGGTTACCCCGGTGATCTCTTTCCTTAAACTTGGGTGATAACACACCCCATAACCCACAGCAGAATGGGGTGGCCAAAAGGAAGAACAGATCAATTGTGGGAGCAGCTCAAGCGATGTTGCATGACCAAATTCTACCACTTCATTTGTGGGTTGAGGCATGCAATATAGTAGTATACTTGCAGAACAAAAGCCTGCACCGCATACTAGGGATGAAGACACCAATGGAATAATTTTCCAAGAAGTGACTAGATGTGAGTCACTTCAAGATCTTTGGATCATCGGTTTATTTCCATGTGACCAAAGATGCCCAAAAGAAGCTAGATCCAACAGCTGAGTTGGGGATACTTATGGGGTACATTGATACACCCCACAACTATCGGGTGTTCTTGCCTACCAGTCAAAGGACAATGGTACACAGAGATATGAAGTTCGATGAGCAAAAATCCATGCGAGTATCACTTGAGAGGGAGCTCAAGTTGCATGCAGAGGAAGAACTTTTGGTTCCAAAGGAGGAGGAGCCTTAGACTGATGCGGAGCAACCACATGCAGAGGATTCAAGAGTGGAGACATCCACTCATGCTGAGTCTTCTAGAGATGGATAAAAATGCTCAAGGGAAGCTGACAGGTTGATGATGGATGCACAAGAGAATGTGGGACAACCATTTTCTCAGCGCAGACAGAGGAGGTCACCCGAGCGGTACACTGGTTACATGGTCCTAGTTAGGGAGTGTGTAGAGTCCGAACCTTCTTCATTCAAGGAAGCAATGTAGCAACTAGACTGGGTTGATGCTATGGTAGAGGAGTATGACTCTATCATTCAAAACAGTGTGTGGGATGTTGTCCCAAGACCTCACAACAAGTCGGTGGTGAGTTCCTGATGACTTTAGTGTTGAGAAACAGAAGGCAAGATTTGTTGCCCGTGGTTTCTCACAGGTTGAGGGGATCGACTACAATGAGATTTTTTTCTCCTGTAGCAAGGTACTCATCTATCAGATCGATGTTGGCACTATCAGCTCAGATGGGTTGGAAGATCCATCAGATGGATGTGAAGACTACATTCCATAATGCGAAGATTGAGGAAGAGGTGTACATTGAATAGCTAGAAGGTTTTGAGACCTTCGAATATGAGTCACATGTGTGTCGACTAAAGAGGGCTTTATATGGGTTGAAGCAAGCATGTCGTGCTTGGTACACCATGATCGACAACTATTTCACCGGGTTGGGCTTCACCAAGAGTGAAGCGGATGTGAACCTTTACCACATCATGGTAGAAGGTAGGCCATTAATCATTATTCTTTATGTGGATGATCTGATTTTAACAGGTGATGATTATTTGATCAAGTCTTGCAAGGAGGACCTTGCAAGAGAGTTCGAGATGAAAGACATGGGTCTTATGCACTACTTTCTAGGCATGGAAGTGTGGCAGAAGGATGGGGAAGTTTTTGTGTCTCAATGCAAGTATGTCAATGAGATACTCAGGTGATTCCACATGGAGAAGTGCAAGCCCATGAAGACTCCTCTAGCTGGTAACTGGAGGAAGGAGGATGATACTTCAGGTGAGGTAGTAGTTGCTACTGTTTATCGGAAACTCGTGGGTTCACTGATGTATCTAGTGAACACATGACTAGATCTGTGCTTTGTGGTGCATCGACTAAGTCAAGCTATGGTTCAGCCTACCAAGCTGTTTTGGAAGGCAACGAAGCATGTGCTAAGATACCTCAGAGGTAGATCTC
The DNA here is from genome assembly GCA_000404065.3 of Pinus taeda. Classification (NCBI taxonomy): domain Eukaryota; kingdom Viridiplantae; phylum Streptophyta; class Pinopsida; order Pinales; family Pinaceae; genus Pinus; species Pinus taeda. The sequence continues at coordinate 5,668 of APFE031557917.1, forward strand.
AGTATGGATTGTGGTACAGATGGATAGAGGGAGTGAATCTTCAGGGCTTCACAAATGTAGATTGGGCAGGGAGTCCATCAGACCGGAAGAGCACTTCTAGAGGAATCTTCAACCTTGGTTCAGCTGTAGTTTCCTGGTAGAGTAGGAAATAGAGTTCAGTTTCACTTAGCTCAACAGAGGCTGAATACATGGCTACCAGTCAGACAGCATGTGAGGCCATTTGGATGCGGAAGATTCTAGTGGGATTGTTTGGTCAGAGGATGGATCAAACTATGATCTACTGTGATAATCAGAGTTGTATATCAAACTCTCTGAGAATCCAGTATTTCATGACAAGTCCAAGCACATTAATATCTGGTATCATCATCTTCGAGACTGTGTGATAAAGAGGATCATGTTGTTGTTGTATGTTTCGACCAAGGAACAGGATGCAGATATTTTGACTAGGGCATTGTCAAAATGCAAGTTCGAGTTCCAAAAAGATAGGATTGGGGTGACTGATAATCCCTTTCTTGTTGAGAGGGAATGTTGAAAATAGCAACAAGAAATGCTAAAAATAGAAGTGCTAAAAATAGCACTGCTATAAATAGCATTTCAGGATACATTCCAATTTTAGTTAGTCCCTTAAACTAAAAATTGAGAATATAAATTTCGTAATTTGATCTTAGCAGCTGTTTGTAAAATAATTAATTAATTCATCTTGAGTTAATTAGTTGTAGAAAATCAAACATGAAGTCTATGTGAAGACATCCAACAGTTTCCCCTTTGATTTAGGAAGCTATCCCTTGATTAAAGGAGATCAGGATGAGTTGTACTTTGAGTTGTAATTAGTTAGCTCAGTTAACTAAGTTAAGTCCAATTAGATTAGTTCCAATAGTTTTTGAAACTGATTTTGAGTTCAATTAGTTAATGCATGCATGCATGTAACTGCTGCACTTCAAATAATTGAATATTTTCTCATAAATAACTCATGCATGTCAGTTCAGTTAGAGACCCAGCTGAGATCAGATGATGAGACAGTGTACTATCAATTGCAGGAATATTCCATTGAGGATATCTCTTGCATGCAAAAGGAATTCATTCCTTAGAGATTGTGCAGTTACTTCTGAGTTTGATGAGTGTGTGATGAGGCCAATTTACACAGGTGGCAACATTGGACCCCACGAGAAATTACGCAAGGAAATAGGAGGCTTGGAGGATTGGAGGAAGACATATGTTGTGTCTATTTAGTCTATGAGCTATATTGAGGGATTGTACTGAGAGCTAGATAGCTTGTGAGCTAAATCTTTATGTAATCTGAAGATATTTCCACTTGTATGATAATACAGATAGCGGGGTTTTTAGTTGAGGCTTTCCCCAGAGTATTCTTTTGTGTTCATGTGTGATTATTTCTTCTTCATCTGTTATATGTGTTCTAATTGATCCTGCTCAAAATTGATTAAGCTTCTGCAAGTTTGTTTGTAGAAGTATATCAAGTATTTTTCTTTAGTATATTGCATTATCAGGTGATCTAGAGTGAGAGTTTCTATACTTGTTTCAGTTTTATGATTCTGTTGCTTTGATTTCTGTATGATTTTTGGATGATTTTGGTTTAATATCTAATTTTCATATGAAAGGAAAACCAAGGATTTAAGTTAAATTCTCTTTCTATTAAGTTATGAATCACAACTAAAAATCATCCTTTTGCATTTCTTGAATTGTTTCTTGAATTCCAGTTTATGATTTAATGCAATGGTAATGTTGTTGGAGTAGAACTATGAGGAAGGACAACTAGGACCTCCTAAGTTAAGGGCCTCTTCTCTTGCTATCTACACATCACAAAATATTTCTCTTTAGTTTCCTTCTTGGGGATAGTACTGTGAGGAAGGACAACTAAGACCTCCTAAGTTAGGAGCCTCTTATTTTTCTTACTGCATCTTGAATTAGAGAATTTTTAGTTTCTTTAAACTTAGAACTTATTTGTAATATGCATTTCCTTTAACTTTTGAGCATTGTTTCCTTAAATTGATTTTGTAGAAATTTCTCTATGGATCAGCTACCTCTGATACCATGTAAAAATTCTCATTGTAGATCACCTGATAATGCAATGTAACTAAAGAAAAATACTTGATCTACTTCTACAAACAAACTTGTGGAAGTTTAATCAATTTTGAGAAAGATCAAATAGAACACATATAACAGATGAAGAAGAAATCAATCACACATGAACATAGAAGAATAATATGGGGAAAGCCTTAGCTAAAAACCCTATTATTTGTATTATCATACAAGTGGAAATATCTCAGGATTACACAAAGCTTTAGCTCACAAGCTATCCAACTCTCAGTACAATCCCTCACTACTGCTCATAGACAGAATAGACAACACATGTGCCTTTCCTCTGCCCTCCAAGCCTCCTATTTCCTTGTGTAGTTTCTCCTGGGTCCTCAAGCTGCCACCTATGTGTAATTACCTCACACACTGCTCACTAACCTCTGAAATAACTGTGCAATTCTGAAGGAGATTAATTCCTTCTGCACGGATGAATTTCCTTTATAGGAAAATTCCTCCAACTAATAGTACAATGTCCTTGTCTTTAATCTCAACTGGGTCTCTGTCTGAACTGACATGCATGAGTTATTTATGAGAGAATATTTAGTTATCTAGAGAACACTAGTTGCATGCATGCATGCATTAACTGACTGAACTCACAATTACTTCCTCTAACTGTTTGGAACTAATTTAACTGGACTTAACTCAGTTAACTAAGCTAACTAATTACAACTCAAATACAACTCATCCTTATCTCCGTAATTAAGGGATAACTCCTCAATTAAAGGGACAATTGTTGCATGTCTTCACATAGACTTCATGTTTGATTTTCTCCAACTAATTAACTCAAGATGAATTAATTAATTATTTTTCAAATAGCTAGTGATACTAAATTCGAATTTCAATTCTCAATTTTGATTCAAGGACAAACCAAAATTGGAATATATCTCGAAATACTATTTATAGCAATGTTATTTTTAGCATTTCTATTTTTTGCTATTTCCAATAGAGTTGGAGTATATCATGAAATGTTATTTATAGCATTTCTATTTTTAGCATTTCTTGTTGTTATTTTCAACAGATTTTACCTTAAATCCATATATTTTGGACATGCTTCCAAGTCTACAAACTTGTATTGACAAGTAAAACACCTGTGTTACTTTACTTCATAATTTGACCTGACATTTTTGGTGTCGTTGTAGGTGAAGCATATTCAAATTTAATCAAAATAGGAAGATCGTTTATAAAATGTAAAAAAAAAAAAACATAAAAAACAAACAAAAACATAAACAATTAATTAATATTTTTCGTTATGGTCATTTATGCCTAGGCAAAGAGATGAAAAGGGTAGATACACAAAACAAGACCCCCAAACTATTAAACCATTCATAGAAGCAGGACTACCTCCATTTGAATTAACTACACCAATTACTGGAAAACCTATATTGGAAGAGTTAGAGGAAAAACAATGTTCAGGAAAAAGGTTAACTCTTGTTGAAAGACAAACTTTGTTATCTTATGAAGTGAACAGAAAATAAAAACAAATAGGAACATCTTCCATAGGAAAACAAAGAGAGACAAGAAAACCAATTGATCAACCTATTCTTGAATAGTTAGATCAGCCTATCCTTGAAAAATTAGATCAACCTATCTTTGAGACTATTTTTGAACAAACAAAACAAGTTGAATCAATTTGTTACTGAAACATTTGGAAATACTGAAAAAGATATGGCAGAAGAAGGGCAAGGATCTAACATCCCAATACTCACTCCAAAACAAACGGTACAATATGAAAAGCAAAAAAAATAATGGCAAAGAAAAAGGGAGGAAGAAACACGAAGAGAAGAAGAAAGGAAAAGAGAAGAAGATGCCAAAAGAGAATATGATCATAAAAGAAGACAAGATGCGAAAATAGAGAATGATGAAGAAGCTACTTTTGGATTCCCAATTCTAGATACTAGGACAATTCTTGGAGAAGAGGTAAAAATTAAGAATATTCCACCTTCGGTTTCACCAAATTTCTATGGAATTTCTTCTGAAGATCCCAATTCATTCATGTTTGAATTTGACATCTTATGTCGTACTTATGGTTATATTGATGATACAAATAAGCTGCGTCTTTTTCTTTCTACTCTTAAAGAAGTGTCATTAAAATGGTTTATGGGATTAAGAGAACACATTATAACTTCTTGGGAGAACATGAGGAAAATTTTTCTTAAGAAATATCAACCCTATTGTAGGCCTAGAGATTCAAAGGAAGATATTTTTAGGATGTCTCAACAAGAAGATGAGAGTTTTGAAGAATACTTAGAATGATTTCTTTACAATTTACAAAAATCCAAACAACATTCTCTAAATCCTGATACCATTAGAACAATTTTTCTCAAAGGAATACGAGATGAGGATCTTGATATTCTCAATGTGATAGGTAAAGGAGATATTTCATACTTACCATTCGATGAAATTTTTGAATTATGTCAAAAGTATTCTAGAGGTAGAGCCAAAACAGGAAAAAGAGATATAACTTCAAGAGCTTCTAAATCAACAACAGGAGTAACAAGAGCAGAAATAGGGAGTTTGTTAGAAAAATTTAAAACTGATCTTTTGAGAACCTTAGGAACACAATTTGATGTATTGAAAGAAAAGAAGAAACAAGAAGAAGAAGAACAAATACTATCAATCTTTTGTGCTAAGTGTAGGAAGAAGCATCCTTTATGAGAATGTCCTTTGGATAATATACATGTTTGTGGACTTTGTACAAAAAATCATGTTATAGACAATTGTCCAACATTAAAAGAGTTGCAAGCAAGCCAATTAGAAGAAACTCAAGGATTTTATTATATGGCACCAAGAAGAGCTTGGAAACACGTTTTGCAGGTATATATCAACAATTTCTTCAACAAATTCCCAAGAATTTTCAGTATCAAAATTCATGGAATACTCCTATGCCATGGCAGGTTTGGCCTCCTCAGCAAAACCAAAACAAACATTCACAAAGTTGGCGAGGATATGATTATGGAACCTAACCTCCCCATTAATTCTACCCTCAACAACCATATCAACAACAATATCAACAACCATATCATCAACAATCATTTCCATATCAACAATTCCACGAATCCCCTCAATCAAATCCATTCACACAACAATCAATGCCTGCACTAACTCAAACTCAATAGCTTCATCTACTTTTTAACCAACCACCACCCAGACCAACTCAATTACCAGCTCGGCTAGTATCAAATCTGAGTAATAGAGTGGAAAGGCCAGCCTATAATGTGGAAGAAACAACATTATTTCCTACATGTTCTATTCTTCATATTCAAGACATTCACTTGAGGTCTGGGAAAATTCTACAAAAAGATTCTCCACCAATCATAGAAGAACAAATTGAAGAAGGAGAACAATCTGAAAAATCTAATCCAAGGAACCAAATTCAGAAAAGTAAAACTATTATGATTCAAACACCACCTTTCCCAAAAAGGTTAGTGGGTCAGAAAACTTGAATTTCTCTTCATGAATTTGATATTATAGATGAATTAAAGAATTCGTATGTCAAAATTCCTTTGTTGCAATCTATCAAAGATATTCCAATCTATACAAAAACAATAAAGGAATATGTATTAAGAAAACTGGTAGAAAGAAAAGAGATCCACCCACAATTCAAGTCATTGGAAAATTGGCTAGTCTCATGTTTGCAAAAACAATAATTGAAAGGTATATTGATCCTAGGATACCTATGGTTACCATTTCAATTAATAATTTTTCAATTCCTAAAACTTTAATTGATCTAGGAGTTTTTTAAATGTCATGACAACAAAAACTATGAAGTATTTAAAATTGCCAAATATCCAACCTACTACTACAATTTTAGAACTAGAAAATAGATCTAAAGTTGTACCGTAAGGAATACTTAAAGACATCATTGTTTCTTCGGATTCATGGGAGTATCTTGTAGACTTTCTGATCTTGAAACCAAAAACAAATATAGGAGATCATCCTTTAATTCTTGGTAGACCATGGTTAGCCACAGCAGATTCCTTCATTGGATGCAGATCAGGAAGCATGATCATAGCACATGGAGATGAAAGGAAACATATCACACTCTATCCTCCTACTCAATCTCTTTCTTTACTATCATGGCCTAATGACCAACAGGAAGAAACTCTACCTATTTTAAACATTAATCAAACCTTCAATTTTAGAGAAGAAGAAGAAAATGAAGATTTAATAAACCTTTTTATCTCAGATTAGAAGCTACGAATAACACAATATGAAGCTACAAATCATCTTCTAAATCAATGTTTTTAGGAAAATTGTACTATTCAACCCTTGCAGAATTCATTTGAAACCATTTTTCCTATCAACTCAATTACCAATTCTCAAATAAAAACCATTGAAATCAATCTTGGAAAGAATTTAAATATTGGTAATAATCTACAATCATCACAAGAACAACGGGTAATTGCATTTTTACAAAAATATTCAAAATGTGTTGCCTGGGACTATACAGATATGCAAGGTGAAACATTCAAACCAGTAAGACAACCACAAAGAAGAATGAAGCCAATGATGAAGGAGATAGTGAAATAGGAATTGCAAAACTATTACAGGTAGGATTTATCTACCCTATCTCTGATAGTCAATGGGTTTCTCCCTTAGTTGTGGTACCAAAGAAAAATGGAAAATGGAGAATATATGTAGACTATAGGGAACTGAACAAGGCAACATTGAAAGATCATTTCCCACTACCATTCATTGATCAAGTACTAGACTCATTAGCAGGAAAAAGGTTCTTTTCATTTCTTGATGGATTTAGTGGTTATAACCAGATCAAGAGAGCATTGGAGGATCAGGATAAACCTACATTTACTTGTCCATGGGGTACATATGCTTACAATGTTTTACCTTTTGGATTATGTAATGCACTTGCTACATTTCAAAGAGCAGTCCTAGCTGTCTTTGCAGATATTATACATGAATGTGTTGAAGTCTACATGGATAATTTCACTATTTATGGAAGTACATTTGATGATTGTTTAAACAACCTTGAAAGTTTTATAAAGAGATACATAGAGACAAACTTATCCCTTAGCAATGAGAAATGTTTTATGATGTTAACTGAGGGGATAATATTGGGACACCACATTTCCTCTTCTATAATTAAGGTAGATATAGCAAAGATACAAGTCAATGTAAACTTAATGCCACCAAAAACACAGAAAGAAGTAATAAGTTTCTTGGGTTATGTTCGCTACTACAAAAGATTCAATGAAAACTTCAGTAAAATAGCTTTACCCTTGTTCAAATTACTCACAAAAGACATTGAGTTTCAATGGACTACAAATTGTCAAAATACATTTGAAAAATTGAAAGAAAAATTGTCTATAGCACCCATTCTTAGAGGACCAATTGGTCATTGCCATTCCACATATCCACTAATGCATCAGGCACTAGTGGAGGAATTAGAGGACCCCTGAAGATCTCATGAGAAATGAAGGTCTCCCAACGGATGTTAAGGAGACTGAGATGATGAAGCACAATGATCTTGATCAGGGAATAATGATAAAGGTTTCTCATCTGCTGAGGGTAAGGATTCCTTTGGACAATAAAAGCCATCTTCTCAATACTCCTGAACAAGTAATAAGGGATGTTTAACATCCTCACTCTGGTAAAATGCATGAGGAGCCTGATATGATAAGTATACAGCCTGGAGAACCAACCCTCAGAAGTGAAATACTTCATGATGATTTTCATCATGGGGACATACTTGTTCTCAAGAAACTTGAAAGGAAACAGTCTCTTCACCTGATTTATGTACTGGGGTTTGATATAAGGTTCATAATAGTACTCATCTAGGTCTTGGCACTTGAACCACTTCTCCCCTACATTAGGAATCCTAGTGGCATCTGAAATAATGGAAGAAGAAATGGTGAAAGTTACCCCAGCAAGAGTCACCCTGTTGTCATGAAGATGCACTGCAAAAAGCCTAGTGAGCTCCGGGTGATATTGCACTCTCTCAACCTATTCGTAGAATTCATAGCAGCCAAGGTACTTGAAGCATGTGACAGCCAACTCTAAGGCCTGCAATTCCCTAAGTTTTGATGGCTCTTCTCTGATAATCCTACCTCCCTTGTGTGGTTTCCTCGGTTGCATGGCTCCATCAGCTGAGGTATCACTAGTTGTGTTCTCCTCCTCATGGTCTTGGTCTTCCAGGTCCATGTTTGCAAGGTTGAGGTGTGTGGAAATGAGAAATGAGGGGATGGAAAATGGGCTTGCAACTAGGAAATGAATGGAAATGAGAAGAAGGGTTTTGTGCCTTGAGCTCTTGGGGAAGAGAGACAAAAGGGAATGTGAAGGAAAAATGGGAAAGAGGGGAAAGGGATAGGGTAATTTTAGGATTGTAGGGATGGCTGTTGATAGGAGTAGGAAGGAGTTAGGGTTTAGGTAGAATTAGGGAGAATTTTAGGGTTTC
>APFE031557925.1:0-10472 GCA_000404065.3 Pinus taeda
GCAGGTCCATGACATTCTTGAGAAATCAAATGCCAAATACAAGCAGCGACATGATCAACATCGGGTGCCACACAAGTTTCACGTGGGCGACAAAGTCTGGTTGCATTTGCAAAAGAAACGCCTTACTGGAGCCTATCGGAAATTGAGACCACTCTGATATGGTCCCTACACCATTACTAAGGCTATGGGAGACAATGCATTTGAGCTCAGCATTCCCCCATTCCTTGGCCTGCACCCAGTGTTCAATGTGGATCGCCTTCGGCCATACTTTCCACCATTGCTAGACACATTCGACATTGCAGAACAACTCCAACCCACAGAATTAAATCCAGATTGCATGGAACAAGCTGCAACTGATCGGATCATGGAGACACAGATCAAGAACACTCGCCAACAGAATATCCAACTGTATCGAGTTGTCAAAGCAGGCCAACTCCTTCAGCAGGGCAAGTGGTTCACCAGGGAACAGGTTCAGTAGAAGTTTCCTCATCTCATGGGGGAGCTCAACGCAATGGGGACCATTGCTTCCTAAGGGGGGAGGAATGATCCAGGTGGATATTGGTGGCCACCTGCCAAATCCACCTGGACCCCCACCATTGTCTTTCTCAGCATTTTCAGTTTCCTTAATTGTAGCACAACTTACTATTTTTAGCAGTTTTTCGGGTCCTGAACTTCCGGAGCCGTTTTGAGGCCCTAAACGACGTTTTTTGGGGAATCCGGGGGCAACATGGATACATGGAATGGACCGATGTTTTCCGTTTCAACAATGATAGTGCTCGAATAGATCTTTCTAATGAGCTATTGTACGCGTCAAACGGAGATCATATGCTAAAGTTACGACCCCGGGAAGTTGATGTACCAACTAACCCCCAAACGGGGCCCACAGTTTGGCGTTTCATCTCCTAGGGTTAGGTTTTGGAATGTTAAGGGTTTTTCATTGTTTCTCAACAATAAATAGGCCTTCGAGCCTCATTGTAAGTCAGTTCAGAGGCATGTAGCCCACACTCTTCTCAGAGATAAGCTACCATCGCCCTCGCTAGTTTATTTCCATTTCTGATTGTAAGCATATTTTAGTAGTTTCCATTAATGAAATGAAGTATTATTTCCGTTGCATATTTGTGTATATGGTTATCTCTGTAATTTGTTGCGTTCCTGTTTAAATCCGGATCACTGGGAGTAGGTTTCCCCATTCTTTGGTACTAGTCACATTGGCTTGTATATCTTCTTGCATCTTGGTGGAGAGTGGGCCAATAGTAGCCAACTTGTAGTAACTTGAAGGATGTCCTCTTAGCTGCAAAGTGATCTCCACAAGGCCCATCATGACAGGCCAAAAGGATGTCAAAAACTTCCTCCTCCCTGACACATCTTCGCAAAATATGATCTAGGCCTAGCTTGAAGATATTTCCCCCAATCCAAGTGAATGGTGCACTTTTCCTTATAATTCTACTCTTTTCCTTTGAGGACAAATTTGGAGGGAACTCTGCATCCACTAAGTAGTTGGTTATGTCATCAAAACATTGAGAGAGAAATGAAATAGTCAATAAATTCTTATCTGGAAGGTAATCATCAACCATTCCTTTCTCACCTATGGGTAAAGCCAGCATGGATAAAAAATCAGCAACTACATTTTCTCTACCATGCTTATCAATGATAATTGGATCAAACTATTGTAACAAAAGAAATCATCTAATAATTAGGGCATTCACATCAATCTTGTTCATCAAATATTTAATAGTAGCCTGGTTAGTATGTTCAAAGGTCTAGTAACTTGTGATGTAATGTCTAAATTTATTCAAGGGATGGACAACAACTAAGAGCTCTTTTTCAATCACAGTATAGTTCAATTCAGCCTTGGATATATTTTTGCTAATGAAGTAACTGGCATAAGGTATATAGTCATTTGTATGGCTTAGAGATGCTCCTATAGCATTGTCAGAGGCATCAGCATGGATGTGGAAAGGAAGATCCCAACTTGGGCCCTGGAGTATAGGTGCAGTACTCAACTTGTCCTTTAGGGTTTCTAGAGCCTCATGGCAGCTTTATGACCATAAAAATTCAGAGTCCTTGGCCAATAGTCCAAACAAGGTGAGGCTACTTTGCTAAAATCTTTTATGAATATCCTATAGTATCCAGCTAAGCTCAAGAAACTTCTGACATCCCTATGCTTTTGAGGACTAGGGACCCTCTTTATGATAGAAATTTTATTTGGGTCCACTTTTAGTCCTGCATGGGATATCGAGTGACCTAGAACAATCCCCGCAGTCATCAAGAACTCACACTTCTCAGGACTAAGGGATAAGTTTATTTCAATGCATTTGTTTAATAATTTTCCCAAGTTAGAGAGAGCCTCCAGGAAATCACACCCATAGGGGGTGAAATCATCCATATAAATTTCCACAAAGTCATGGACTAGATCTGCAAAGATGCTTAGGAATGCCATCTAAAAAGTGGCAAGGGAATCTCACAATCCACAAGGAAGGAACCTATAAGAAAAAGTACCCCAAGAACAGGTGAAGGTCGTTTTATCTTGGTCCTTTTTTGTAGATCTAGAACTGATTGTAACCACTTAATCCATCCAAGAAAGAGAGTAACTTCTTTCCTACCAGACCATATAATACTTGGTCAAAAAAAGGTAGAGGGAAATGGTGTGGTTTTGTTTACTCTCTGTAGTCCACACAGATCCTCCGCTTCCATTTTTTCTTTGGAACCAGAACTAGAGGAGACACCCATTCACTATCCAATATGGGGTAAATGAACCCTGCATCCAACAACTTCTACAGTTCTTCTTTGACTATATCCTTGAGGGCCAGGTTCATTCTCCTCTGAGGTTGGCACACTAACTTGCAACCTTCCTTGATGTAAATGTGGCGAGTACACACTGAAGGGTGAACTCCCTTATTTTCCTTATAAATCCACACAAAGGCATCCAAATGCTTTCTTAGAATGTCACATAACTCCTATTCCTAATGTGTAGGGAGAGAGTGGTTGATTTTCAATGTTCATTCTAGACCAAATTATATTGTCTTGACATGAGTAGGACTTGATTCAGCTAGCCACAAATCTTTCCAAGGGTTATCTTCAACTTTCTTCACTAAATCCTCGAGAGACATGATGTTGGGGGGCTGATTTTAGAGGATTTTCTCAATCAGGTCACCTTCATCAGGTTGTCCCCCTCCTATAGTAGCATCTAGGGTAAAGATTGGGGAAGAGTAGAATTCATATTCCTCCTCTTCTAACCATAAAGGTAAGTCATGCTCCATAGATGGTTGAGCAGGAGGATACAATACCAATTGTTTGAAAAAATCCAATTTTTAATGGCCATATTCCCAGCCCTCCAACTTATGTAAGCATCAGTAGTGGTTAACCATGTCCTTCTAAGGATGAGAGGATAACCATTGAACTTGGTCTTAGGTTGGAGAACAAAGAATTTAGTAGGGTATTCCAAGGAATGAATGGATACCATCACATCCTCAACAACTCCCTTAGGAGCTATGGTGGACTTGTCTACAAGCTATAAGACTGTTGTGGTCTTCCTTAATGATCCTTGGAGATTCATATTAAGCATAGTATCCTTAGTCATAACGTTAATGGAAGCCCCAAGATCGATCAAGGTATGGGGGAAATGATACCATCGATGCACACATCTACCACATGACTTCCAAGATCTAGATACTTCGAGAAAATCACCTGTCCCAAAATTAAGTCAAACAATTGTCCAATGACATTAACGGTAGGGGCGTCTTTCTTTCACCTCCCAATATGTTTGAAGAATTTCTCCTTGATTAAATTTTTGTATATGGGGACATCCTTGATAGCTTGGAGGAGCAGGATTTTAACGCATAATTTTTTCAATTCACCCAAAAGATCAGTCTCTTCTAGGGTGTGCTGGAAAGGATGGATTAATCCCTTAGGAAAAGGAGGTGGATTGGCTTGAGGAACACTCTCCTCCTTTTCCTCTTCAAGCTCCTCAGGTGGAGATGGAGGTGATTATCTAGAAGCACTCTTCTAGACCTAAGGTTGATTTCTTGAATTTCCACAGCATAAGCAGGGTAAGATGTTTCCCACTATAGACCTGTTGTGTATGTTTGTTGTTCAAGTTCATATCTGGTTAAGCATGCATTTGAGGTTTCTTAGGTGGAGCAGGGTGAAGGAGATGTGGTTTAGATGAAGGTGGAGGCAGTAAGGCTGAATATTGGTTGTATGGTGGCCTACACCCCTGGGATGGTGCATTCACTGAGGTTGTGGAGGAATATATGGCTTAAATGATTGAATGGCAGGTTAGGAATGGTATTGAGGTGCAAAAGACCAGGGAGAATGTGTGGACCATGAAGGATGAGCAGGAGGGTACTAAGGGGGAATGGATGCATTATGGTTAGGGTTGTAATATGAATAGGATGCCCCTTGCTTGCCTTATTGGTATGGTCGAGGTCCTTGAGGCCTCCTTTGGTTGATATAACAGAGTTGTTCAGTCACTCCTTCAGTTCCTTGATACACAAATTTCAATATAGGCAGAGAAGGGAACTTATCTGTGGAGTGGCTCTCCTCATAGACGAAGCAGATGTCTTTAACATTCAATGGACATTCATTTCTAGGGTGCCTTCTAGTGCATCTAAGGAAGAATACAACTAAGGCTCTTTTTGTTTCCCCATGCTTCCTCTTGATTCGCAAGGTGTCCATTTGCAGAGCAAGGGTGTGCAACATTTCAATCTTGAAGTCTTCCAACATCTTCCTGATTCCACTTTTTATGGATGTGTTGGAGGAGGATGAACTGGCCAAAGCTTGACTATCCCTACCCTTCTTTATGGCTACCCTAGAATGATTTTTGCAAACTATCTTGATATCATCATAGGGTAACTGATAGATGTCCCATCTTGACATCATGTTTAGGGTTTCTAGGAGATATTCCCTGATCTCTCTAAGAAGGACTAGCTTAAGTGATTTGGGATCGAGGGTGCATCTAGCCCTTTTTTAGCTAAGTTGGAACCTTTCCTCATAATCTTCCAAAGACTCATCACCCAAGGTCACTCGAAAAATTTCCTCTTTGGTATCTTTGAACCTACAATAATCCCTATACTTACTGTTGAAGTCTTGTTACATTTAAGCCCAGGTGGTGATGTTGTCCCCAGGTAAACCCATGAACCAAAACAAGGCTACATCTTTGAGGGTGAATGGAAACAATTTCAACTTCTGGTCACCCAAGATATAATCATAAGTTATTCATATGATAGAAAACTCAGAAAAAAGGGTATCTATATCCTCTAAGGTTAATCCATGGAAGTGAGGAAGGGCAGAGGGGCTTATGTTTTTCATCCTAACATCTCCATTAGTTTCTCTTATGGGAAAAGCACCCTCAACTATATTTTTAGCTCCTTCTATTTTTTTAATCCTATTTCTATTTTCAACCATGGTCTAGGTTGGTGGAATGGTCTCTTCTTCTTCCCTAATAGTCTCATCAAAGTTCTCTGGTTGTTCGCCTATTGGGTCCTCTAGCTCACAACCATCAAAGAAGAGGGAAGGTTGGATGTTAGATGTGATGGGGGTATTTGGAATTTTTTCCTAAGTTGTCTCTACTCCTCCGAGGCATGAAAGGAATGTTTTTTTTTTTTCTAGGATTTTTTTCAGAATTACTTGCAAAATGGAAATAAATCAAAGATTACAACTATTTGTTGAAATGAACTACTTGCAAAACTGGAAAGAAAGCAAAGATTGCAACTATTTGTTAAATGGAACTAGAAGGAAAGCAAAAATTACATCTACTTAGACACCTCCCCGACAACAACTCCAGAAAGTGATTGAGCTCCAGTATTGCAGCAAGAATGTTGCAACTTCTAGGGCTACCAACTTTAGTTCATCAACCCAAGGCTCATACAAACTTGGAGGTGATAGTGTTGTATACACAGTAGATGCAATGGTCTACACTTGTCACTTTTCAACTGGGGTGATATACCACTAGGGTTTTTCAAACTAGTCTTTTATTGGCTAGAAGGAGTCTGACTACCAAATGGCAAAGGGAAAATTACTCTTAATGCAAAAATGGAATGTTTCCTACTCTAGGAAATGAAAGTGTTGAATTGGAAGGTGTTATAAAGTGGCATGAAATCATCTATCTAAGAATCTACACATATTTCTTGCAAAATAAACCTAACTTAACCTTGCATATAACATCTAGTTATCTAGACTAAATGAGCATGGAATTTTATCTAAGAACTACTATGACTACTACATGCATGTGCTAACTAGAAATTGCAAAAAAAAAGCCTTTTTGATTTTCAGTTTTATGAATGAAAATGCTAGTTTAACCAATTTGTTCCTTGGTGGGCGAGACAGGTATGGGGAAACATGTAAGGAACAATGTCGAAGGTATGGAAGCCAAGTAGAGGCCTAACCTAAGTTCATATGACCATTTTTGCTCAATTCAGGCTTAAATGTCCTAATTCTACTATAGGATGCCTTGTGTTACTACTAGAAACGGGCCAAAAGCTTATAGGGAGGTAGGAAAGGTAGAATGAAGTGTGGGGAAGGTGTCTGATGGGGAAATAAGGCATAGAGGAGGTGCACACTACCCAAGGCTCAGTCCAAGGCTTCAAAATGGTTGGACTTGCTTAAGAAAAATGTCCACTTTGCTACAAAACAAGAATTTGGATTAGGGTTTGGTGGACTTTGGTAGTGTAGGTGGAGAATACTTGGATGAGGCTAGAGGGATGATGCCTCCCTGTAGATCAGAAACTCCTGCAACAACATACATTCTTTTCTTCATTTATGCACAATTTCATTTATACATGGAAAAGATGAGTTGAATTTAGGAAAAACAGAGTTATTAATAGCTAGTGGATAAATTTATGAAGGGAAGTGCTTCTAAACCATAGAAAACTCAAAATACCAAAATGACAATTGCAGATAATTTTAAGAAGTTTGGAAACAATCATCTATGCAATAAGAAATCCTAAGTTATGTAATGATCAAACAATAAATCCTTTTTTGGGTTGTGTGAATGGAACCCTCAAACCATGATCCCATAAGGGGGATGAGGCATGGGCTACTACCACAATATTTTTTGAAGTGTTTACTGTCACTATTGTACCACTTATCTATCTATCCACAAATGGAAGCAAACTAAGTAATCATCCAAATAATTGCAGTTTAAACAAAACCAAAATCACTTTAGAAACTAACTATGAATGTAATATAACCATAAATTTATAGAAAGAGGAACCTCTGTTGCTAGGGTTGGGCCCTAACCCAAGAGTTTCACCCATTTGAGTCAACTTAGTGTTGGATCAAGGGAATGCTTTTCATGTTTATCAAAATGTCAAAAAAAAAAAGACATAAGAGTTATCAATCACAATGTCTTAGCACAAAAATGCCTCTTAGCTACCACACAAAAAGTCGAATCCTAATGAAGCCCTAGGCCTTCTTATTTATACAAACTAAAGCTAACAAAAACTTCCTTAAAATTAGGGAAGCTTGGCTTCCAACTCGAGACCAACTTGTCTTCAACTATCATTGGCTTAGCTGCCAATGACCTCGGTGAGATTGGCTTCTTGTAACTTTGAGCTGATGAGATATGGTAGAGGAATCTTCAAGTGATTGAGGAGTTAGCAAGGGTGATACAATCTCCTAAAATCCCTCTTTCTTGTCTACTTCGAGTTCCTACACTTGAATTAGCCAAAATTGCTCCAAATCCTACAATTAATGCACGTTATGCCACATGACATAACATCTCATCTTTACCCTTCTCACTAAGCACAATAGAATAAAATATGTAAAGAAATGTGAGAAAATTTGGTTTTAATAAGCTGGAGAGTGGCATTGAGGTCCATATAATTTATGTAATTATGAGCCTCATCACACGGGTTGGTAGATTTGATCCGATATATAGATTCATCTGGCATTGAATTGCGAGCTAATTCATTTTTTTCAACTTTGGGAAGATCCAACAATAGCTCTGTGAAGACTAAATATTTCTTCGATTAGCGGCAGTGAAGACAAAATAAAATTGTTGGAGGAAAACTATCCCCTTAGAATACTTACTTCCACAAACCTGATGAGATAATTTATGCCACATGGGCTTCTCTATGGCAACAACAATAGTATGATGCAAAAGAATGTAATGCAAGAAGCAATTGACAACAAATACTACTACACGTTAAAGTTTCTCCACATGTGAATTCCTTAATTCAGGTCCAACAAGACCTTTCGAAAGGTAATATACATCATGCTCATTGTGATCTTCATCCTCTTGGACCAAGACCATGGCTATAGAGGATGGCAAAGCTGCATGATATAATAAAAAGTTGCGCAAGTAGTTAGGTGGGCTTAGAAGTAGGGCTAAAGTTAGTGCCTTTTCAAGGCATTAAACAATCATTGTGCTTTATCACCCCACAAGAAGGGCACTCCTTTCTTCAGTAAGCACATAAAGCCTTTCGTTAACTTGGCATAGTTGACAATGAAACAACCTAAGAGGTTTTCCTTCCCTTACAAACTCTAGAGTTGAAGTAAGGATTGTGGTGCGGGCAATTGAGTGATTACCTTAACCTTATCGAGATCAACCTGATTCTCGTGTTTCAAAATAATGAACCCAAGCATACACCTAGGTTCAATAAAGAACATGCACTTGTGCAGATTCAAATGGATATGGTAGAACCTACACTTAAGAAAGATAGCTCATAGATGAGCTCGGTGTTGTTCCCAACATTTTGAATGAGAAGGAAGGTCATCCAAGTAAGGCTGAACGATATTGTTCATATCATGAAAGCATAGTCCATGGACCTCTAAAAAGTGGCACCTACATTCTTAAGATTGAATGGAAGATTGCAGTATGAAAAGGTGCCCCAAGCATAGATAAAGGAATTTTTATGTTGATTGACTACTTTGATAATGATCTAGTTATAACCTAGGAAGCCATCCATAAAGGAAAACAATTCACATCCAGCACAATCTTCGATGATCTGGTTAATGAATTGGGTAGGATATTTGTCTTTGGTATAATTGGAATTCAAATTGCAATAATCAATGCATATGCTGATAGTACCATGTTTTTTTTTATGGGAACCAAATTAGATACCCACTCTGTTAGGGGAACAAGACAGATAAAACCAACTCTCAAAATTTTTTTGACTTCTATTTTGGTGGCAACTGTCTTTTGAGGGTGGAAGAGCCAAAGTCTTTGCCAGACGGTCTTGGCATTCACATAAGTCTTGATATTATGGTTGACAATAGATGTATCTATACTGATAATTTCCTCATATGACCAAGAAAAAGCATTGTAGAACTCATTAAATAGGCAAGTGAATCTTGCATTCTCCTTGAGAGTGTAGTCAGCTCCAATCTGAATCTTTTCCATGATACTTGTCTTGATGGAGATCTCGATAAGTAAAGTGCTTGAAATATTACCTAAGTTATCTTCTACATCGATCTCATGAATAGTGGTGTAGGCGGAAGGAACAATCTTAGGCCGATCAAGAGGTAAGATTTCTAGAGATTTTGTGTTCAAGTCAAATGGGTAAGAGACTAAGATGTGTTGAAAAAAATCATCCCAGGCTTGCTCATCTATAGACATTATTCAATGATAACCTCATTGAAAGGTAAGATTTCATTGAGGAGATCAGTAGAGGGAGAGGTGATGCAGACTGAATAGCATGATAAGTAAATTTCACTGGAGACAATGACATATTCTCTCCATAGGAATCAATAACAAAAGGGGCTGAGAGGATCCAAGGATTTATTAGTCCATTCAATACAGTAGAGACCATTTACACGGTTAGTGGAAGCTTGTTCATTGGGAGAGGAAAACAACCTAAGAGTGAGGAACCCTTTAGAACACTGGTACCAACACTGACATAAGAGTCAAGTATGCCACCCATTAAGGTAACATCGCCATTGGGTAATGGGGAAAAATTAAGGGTGCAGAAGGACAACTGGTCCACAATTGAAATTTTCCCATCCAATGGAAAAAGGATGAATCAGAATACTGATGAAACAATGGCTTTCATATCATAGGTCAAACTGTGGGCCAAAAGCAGATTGTAGTCTAGATGGAAATCTATGAATTCGATATCTGTTGTTACAGTTTTCCCACCAAGAGTGATGGGGTAGCAAGAAAGGTATCCTTATGGGATGAAAGTGTGGCCATCAAAAAATTTAAGGGAATTTGATGGCAGTGAGAGAGTCGGCAAACCCAAAGTGAACCAACAGGAAGTAGCAATGACATAGGTTAACACAGCTCCATTAATAATGATGCGGTGGATGGCTTTTCCTTTCGAAATAACTTGCACTTGGAATGCAATTTGATGGGAAAGGTGAGGTTTACCTTTCTCCATGTCAAAAATCCCTAGATTGGTGATCCGAAATTATGTAGGAATGCAACAGAATACAAATATAAACATAAACACAGAGATCAGGGAAAATTTTAAGAACCTCCCCTAAATTTATAAATATAATAAATGGGCGAATCTCCATGGTATATAGGAAAA